>CARXXK010000004.1:21460672-21536352 GCA_949089665.1 Macrosiphum euphorbiae | reverse complement strand
CACTTTCATTTTGACATCACTTTCGAATATAATGAACAACAATTATTTTATCGGTTAGAATAATTTGGCATTAAATGTTTAAATCACATTTAGGAAATCAACCATACACAATAACAATAAACAAAAATGTTTAGCAACTTTCTGTAAGCAGAAAGGGACTGTATTCAATACCGATTAGCACAGTAAGCCGTTAGAATTTTATGTGTAGCTTTGTATAGGAATTTATAATTACTAATTAGTTATATTAATTATTATAAGTCCACCGATATTCATATCATTAGTTATTGCTTATTATAATATTATCCAAACGTATAGTTTTAATCAAGTATACATTAAAATAATTTATGAAATCTTCCTTTAATACTTTTTTTTGTTTGTTCATTATAGTTTTAATTAAACTATTTAAAATGATATCTATTCAAATTAGCATCTATATATAATATATATATATACATTATACGTGCAATGTGCAGATGTCCTCTTTTTTAAGTTTTACCAATCATATATATTATATTATACAGGTAAACAGTTTTTGAATACTTATTATCTATTGTTATAATAGGTATGTTGTATGTACATATTTAATTACTCAGTATAAGTACATACATTCCTTGATTCAATCCAGAACAATATGAACAATCTATAATATTCGAGTTTATATTATATTATATACTCATTGTGCCGGCAGACATAAGTTGTAACTCGTAATACACCTAAGCAGCTTATCTGAATATAATACGAGTAAGTGAGAGAAAGAAAACAACGGGTTGAGAATTGAGAGGAAGGATTGAGAGAACTAGAGAAGGCTTCCGTTTTAATTTATCGTCTGCGCCACCTATAATATGACCGGGCCGGGCCGGTCCACCAACAATGCAAACGACATCGTACGCCGTACTATAATCCCTCTACAGTCTACGGTCTACACCCATAGATCCCAAGTGGTTTTTTATTTTTTTTAAATCTTAATATCAAGTAGGTACTATTACAAACTAGGGTGTGCACTGTGCATGTTTGACCTTTTCAAAATTTGTATAGGCTGCAACACTCAAAACAGGAATTTATATGGCACTATAAATATATATATTATTATAATATAGTGATTGTGACAATAGTGTCATTTAAAGTGATTTTTTGAAAGGGAGGCGATCACAATTCCCAAAACATATTATACATCATGTTAAGGGATGTATTAATATTAATTCTAACTAATAAATCAAAAATATATCGCAATAATTTCAATTATACAGACAAAAGACTTATGTGTTATACATATATATTTATAAATAATAAAATATTATGTGAAAGTCTATCACCGCGATACCACATTTGGAGAATGCCGACAGTCACTAAACAGTGTTCAACAATAAACTCGTATAAAGACATTTTAAGTGAATAATGCCAGCAATGGCAAGCGGCAACATTATTAGCATTGCTTTTGCGTGGTCATACACCGGTGATTTTAGACATTCGTAATAAATTAGTATTAGGTGAATGTTGACAATACATAGGTATCAAAGCGTGGTATATAATATAAAGTGATACTAATATTTTGTTACTATTACGTTCGATTAAAATAACACAAACGATTAAAATTTAAAGGTATCGACTGCAATGTTTTCCAAAGGTGGATACTAAGGTTTTCAAAAATGTGAATGTAAAAAAGTTAAAAAAAAAAAACCCGGGGGAGTCACTCTGCTAATAGAAGTTTAATAATTATAAGTTTACAAAATGTCAACATAATATTATGTTTGTTTTAATATAAATGAAACTATGTAAATATAGTAACTTACATCATTTTTATAACCAAGTTTAAAAAATAATAAAAATATTTTTTTTTTCATTTTGTCATAGAACATACGTACAAACTACTTATTAGGAATTATTAATTGAAAAATATGGGATTGTCTAATATGTATTATTAATTGATCCTTTAAGGAGTGTCCATTTTAAAAGCTTCAACAATATCTAAAAATATTAAAAAATGATTGAACCAAAAAAACATAATTTTGTATTTTATCTTTCATTCACCTAATAAATTATTTAACATAGCACACGCACGACACTATTATAATTTATAAACAGAATAGGTACATTAATTATTTTTAAATATATATTCCATAACTACCAAGTCCTAATGGATTAAGGATTTATTATTTATTCATTTTATTTTATTTTTAGCTATAAAAATATCCTCGGCGACATAGGCCATTGGGAATTAATTATTAATTACATTTTTATTATACTGTACATACGAGCTTATACATATCATATTTCTATAAAATGGTAAATTTTTTTTTATAAGCTATAATTTACAAATCCTTGTAAAATAGATTTTTCTAACAAATTATTGACATGTAAAATTTACATAATATAGCTATAGTCACATATTCTAAAAATTGGGGAATTTTCTCTACTGTATAGGATGTGTTAAGTGTATCTCATCATTAAATAAGTAGGTCACTGTAATAGATGTGTTAAATGTGAATTCAATAATATAAATCGTAAACGTTGAAAATTATTCTGAATGAAGTCTGTATTTCTAAAGACATTTCATTATATATTTATATTGCTTGTGAGTTGTGGTAATTTATTCATCTATTAGTAATACAGGTAGGTTGAGCTAATTTTTGCCTAAAAAATCGCAAATAATATTATTATAGTTATAGTTAAATACATTAAAGTCAATACTGAATTACCAACGTACCATTGAGTGGTGTGATGTATGAATAAGCTTATGATTTAAACTACCTACAAATACTACAAATACTTCCAAGAATTCTAAACATTTTTAAAATGTCATTGATTATAGTAAATATAATGATATACACAAATACATCAAAAGTAAATACGTAATTATGAAAAATATGTTGGTATAGTCCTCTACCAATAATAGTTTTTGAATTACAACAAGATAACTCAAATATTTATTTTTTTATTTTAATTTAATATTATCCAATTTGTCAAAATATAACTTAAAATGTCTATAAAAAAATTGTGTTCATGTAATTTTGAGATTTTTAGGTTGATGTAAGAATAGTTCATGAAGAACCTTAGGTATATTTGCAATCCTTATCTAATACAATTCAAATTAATGTTATACATTTTTAACTATACAAGATAATTTGCACATTTTTATTGTTTCGACAAGGTTGAAGTTAAGCTCTTTAAAAAAAAATTGTACGCATGAATTTTGATATTTTAAAATTCCATACAGTCATGAATGAAACAGTAATGAAGGATCTTGTATTAAGTTTTCAAGGTTCTTGAACGAGCATAAGAATTTGTATAGTTGTTTATAATAACGAATTAGCTTTAAATATTAAAAATTTAAATAATAACATGTCTATTTAAAATAATAGGATATAAGAAAATGTCAAGTGCCTATAGTAATTTGTATTTCAATTATAGATCATTGTAAAACCATATAGGTATTCATCGTCCAACTCAAAATAAAATATTATGTACATGTACATAAATGTAAAGTATGTACATTGAATAATAATATAAATCTAATTTATAGCTATTAAACACTAAACATTTTTTTAAAATACAATTATTTAAATTACTGTTAACATTTGATGAAGGGATGTGTGTTCGAAGTATGTTATAAATTCTAGTTTAATTTATCTACAGCTCTAATCCTCTTATGTGCATTATTATAGAACTGCTCGTTATAGATGCCACATTTTTGGCACACTTGATAGGTACATACAAATATAACACAATAAATATTAAACAAGATACCATAACATCTAAATCCAGCTTAATAAATAATTAGTATATTTAATACTATGATGTTAAATATTTACAACTTTATACCTAATACTGATAAGAACACAAAATTATTAAAAATAACAATATTAAAATATTATAAAATTGTCTCCAACTTACTAAAACTATGTATTTTTCATAGTTAATTTTTAGGTTAAATAAATAGATTATTTTGGTCAGAAGTTTAAATTTAAGTTAAAACTTCAACAATTGTGAGGTTTAAGTTAAACAAGAGCCATTATTCACTACAATACACGTATGTACAACTTTCTGGTATAAAGTGGTATATTATAAATAAAAGGTAGACCTGTATTAAAAGAAAATAAACCTATTGTGTAATACAGGTGATTCAAGATTTTTGCTTCATTGTTTTATAAACGACCACTAGTACCCACGGAAAAGAGTTTAAAATTACTATAACAATCTAATTCAAATATTTATCAATTTATATAATTTATGTGTTACTATTATTAATCATATTTACCTACATCACAGAAGAACTGTTTAAAAATGTGGTATATATGTTTCGACTAAAATCTAGTGGTAATGTACATTTAACCACAAACATGTCAGACTGTTTAAAGGTGAGAGAACATATAACTTCCACTGGTGAGGTTTTCAGGTCACACATAAAAATGTTGCTTTTTATTTCTTAGTCCGAATCTCGTGTCTAATTTATTCAGTATTCATTTGCTGTATTTTTTTTTTATGTATATTCAACTTTTTTCAAATATAGACTTTAATCTTAAAATAATCTACCATAGACGAGCTTCAATTATTATTATGACCATCATTTTACATTCCGAGACGTTCTTCACGTGTTTAAAATCCAGTCGAAATATTTCTATTTTTTCCTCCATCTATATTCCGACTATAACATAGCCTCCGGGGTCAGGCGGACCAGCCGGTACTACATTTTTGGCCACGATAGTCACAATAACCTGCCGTTTTAACATTTATAGCACATTTACAATGTTCCATTCATTTTCTTTACTCTCAGATGTCACAATAGACGTCGAATCGTGAAAATCCTTATTTTTCGAACATTTGTTGGCCAGGGGAGGGTCGTTTTAATCGAATTATTGTTTATGTATATACATATATAAGTATATAATTTTTTTTTTAAACGTCGTATAGACTTGTATATAAATCACGTGTATTTTGTTCAGGGTGAACAAGATCGGACGGAGGAGACAAGCGAAACAAAAAAGACTGGCGGAGAGGTTGAGGAGGTGGCGGAGAACCTGGCGCATATATACACATATAGGAGTGGCCTGCATCTCATTAACTGGCCGCTGTATATAATATACAGTTATATATATAATATATATTATAAAATATATACAATGTACATGTAATATATAGATATATATTACATGTGTATAGAGTTGGGTCCCATCAAAAGGTGTGATGACCATCTGGTCACCCATTAAATTATTACCGAATAATGGGTTAACAGGCGTATGGAGATTATTTTAGTTTTCTGCAGGCTAGATTAAAGAGAGAGAAAATGTATTTTAAATATTTTATTTTCTACATCTAATTTCATGTTTTGGGCGGAATTCAAATGAATAAGGTACTTTTACGTGTTTGAAACTAAAGTGACCAAACATATCCTAATGGCGCTAGAGCATCTTAAAACTTTTCAAGAATCCATCAACGCATGTCACCTATATCAACAAAAAAATTGCTCAAAGAGATAAAAATAAAGAACACCATTGTACAGAACCAATAAATTCCTCAAGTCATTAAGAATCTAAAATGTATATTATGTAATATTAATATACAATGAATCTTAACCATTATGATATTATGGAAATGTATTGGACAGTGCCAAAAAGAACCTATATTTGATATAAAAAACAAGGTCGTTGGGTACCAAACAAACCACCAAGTTTGCTCGCCCTACGAAAAATAAAATGTTTGACGTCTCACTCTGCTATTAATAGATGAGCTGAAAATAAAATCTGATCGAGTCCGTAGATTCTTGCAAGGTTATAAGAATACGAATTCAAAATGCATATAATTTTCAAATGCGATTAAATGGTATACATTGTACATTGATTATACTTTAGAATGTCATTTTATAAATGTATTAGCTATATGGCTGTATATTTTAGGAGAAAACAAATTAGAAATAAAATAGTATAATAGAACATAAACGGTGATATTATATATTTTTCTATTTGTCACCAATAGGCAATAAAATAAGTTTGTTTTTATAGTAAAAACGCTGTTTTGATTCACAATTCATCAAAAACAAATTACGATTATACCATTATTATGAGTTAAGTACCCAACTATGTACAATTTACAAAAATATAAGTGTGAAATACATTCATAAATTACTAATTATCTAGATTTGTACTCATATATTATTTTTGTATCATATATTTATTAACAAATAACAATTTTTAGAAGATATCTTTAAAGATTTTAAATTAAGCTTATTTTTATTTCAATTTGAAATAAAAATTATAAAAAGTTGTGTACGAAAACATAATATATAGCCATATAGGTACATAATGATTTTCGTCATATAAATTTGCCAAAAAATGTTATCCAGCAATTGAATCATTGAATAAATAACAATATATTCATTAAATTGTTAATGTTCGAACTTCCATACTTTGATTTTATTACTATTTATCTTATGTACATTGTGTAAAAACTATAAAAATAAATGTTTATTTTTAAGTGTTAATATAAATTGCAAATACACAAGTAATACTATATGCTATTATTATATATTATTTATGGTATAATATAGTATACTATTATGAGCATTTAAATGTATATAAACTTACCTAATTAAAGGAAGTGTACTATATAGTATATACTCATGGACCATAGTTCATACACTATTGAAAATTATAAGAAGTACCTACTGGTCCTACTGAAGAATTAAAAATTTACACTGCTGGGTTGAGTCTATTTTTTATTAATTGTTAGTTATATTATTGTTGGTTAATAATATATTATATATTATATATGACCATTGTATCTATTGTATACCTATTGTATGCACTGTTTTTTTTAAAACAAAAATATTTATAGATAAATATTACAATAATGAACCTTTCAGAACATACTTTAGGGAATTTTTATTTTTTATTATGAAATACAATAAGTTTAAAATCTCGTTAATAATCTGAGACATGGTATAATAACTAATAAGTAATAAGTAATAACTATAAACTAGAGGGCAGAGGACTTGTAGCATTTGCATATTTGTTTTGCATAGTCACAAAAATAGCAGAGTACCTACGAAACAAAAAGTTTCATATGCTTTCACAAAGTTAATTTTGAATTTTAATTTGGAAAAAAATGCATACCTATTTTGAGTTTTTTTGCTATTAGGGCATTTTTCTTCAATTTTATACTTTTGGAGACACATTTAAACATAATCATTAATTATATATGTTATTAAACTAATAACAAATAATTAACTATCACTATTTTTGAAAGCTTTCAACTAGACCAAAATAATAATATTTTAATTATGAGCATAAGACTACAAAGCTTTCAGTCCCCAATATTTTATTAATGTATACAACAAAATTTAAATTTAAATTTGAAAATCATGGTTTGACTAAAATTGTTTTTAGGTATTCATCAATACAACCAATTTCCATATTTTGTACTTAGTAGGTATATTAAATATTTTTTCAAATGAATGAATTAGAATTTTAGTCGTTTCCTGGACAAATTAATTTGAAATACGTTTGCCTAGTATACATTTATTACTTTATTATGTTTTATTTTTTCTATATTTTAGAAAGTTTTAACTCTAAATCATTTCTAAGAGCTAAATTGTATACGATTTTTAAATTGAAATGCCTTATTCATTTAATACCATTAATTGAATTCCTGTTATTATTCTGTTCTTTTTTTGAATACCACCTACCTATTCTAATCTTAATTTTTTCATTGTAATCTAAGTAAGTATATAATTTTATTATATTTTCTATGACTCGATTAAAGCCTTTTTTCCTTTTTTATTTTATTTCTAACGGACATGTCATATATCACTCTCTCAGAACACAAAGTCGACAAATACAAACAGTTTACAGTACCCATTTGTTTCATGTCAGCCTGTCACAATGGGTCATAAAAGTATGTTCAGTATATGCCTCACATCACAGTGGTTTTATTTCTCGGTCATTTTATTTTCTATTTAATTTATAGTTGGTTAAAAGACAAGAGTAGCCAAAAAACGACTATTGTACTACCATAAAACCATTTCAAACGGTTGTAAATAAAAATGATTTTTTTCAGCATTGAACATTGTTCGGATAACAGAAGGTGGCAAATGGGCGTGAAGTTTTGTCAGACAATTAATCAATATTAGGTAGGTATTCGTTGGTTATCCGAACCAGTTGCAAAATTTTTTTCGTCATACAAAGTATAATCTATTATTATTATTATATTATCTAGTATAGAGTCTATGTCTGTCAAAATCACTGTCGACAGTAGCTTATAGTTCGGATCAGAATTTGTAGGTGAACTTAAGCCTAAAGGTTTGTATTGTTAAGGATATTGAAAAGGTCATCAATGTCTACCAACTACCAAAACATACCCATATTATGTAAATATGTTGTCCACCGGGCAAAAAATATGTTCTTGCATGCTACAGTGTGTTAGTGACATAATATTATTGTTCATGATGTGAATATTTTGATAAAGAGTAATTATTTCTAAAATAACTAAACATTTTACTTTATATTTTATTTTAACCTTTTGATGATGATTAATAAATATGCACGTATTATCGTAGTTCATAATTCAATTTTACAAACAATATATTAAAATAGGTACCTAATTCTAATTTTTGATCTGTTTTTCCATGTAAATTATTTTGTTCTGTAAGTTGTTTAATTGATTAAAGACTAAAAAAGTCGTTTTGATCTTGTATACTGATTTGTCATATAATAGAGAATCGTGAGAACGAAAAAATCTAGATTCGTAAGAGGCCTTATCGGACCGCCCTCGTGGACAAGCCAACAATAAACAATTTTCGGTAGGCCAAAATTCAAACGGATAACAATAGACCTCCTTCAAAGATGTCGATAATTAGTCACGATAATAACGACGGGACCACCTAATTGAATTTTAAATATGGTTTTATTATTAAGTATTTTTTTTATTCATTAGCTTTGACTGTCATCTTTCCCACGAATATATTGTAGAAAAAAAATCGTTTTTCTATATTTGAATTGTCTTGATGTTTTTAACATAATGATTTCAATTTATTCCAAAAAACTTGTCGCTGTAATGGAACATTATTAATTTCAAAATTTTAAAATGTTATTTTCTATTAAGACTATTTTAAATTAGTAAACTAATAATGACGAAAATATTTATGTTAACATTATTTCATGATAAAATAATAATAAATAAATACTTTAATTTTCTTAGTCATCAAGCTTTGATGGTTTATGTCTCGATTTAAAATAATAAATATAATTTATTATCTATGTTTTAAAATTAAATTAAACTATATTTTAAGGTATTAATGTACCCACAGAAATGTATAGGTTGAGGGTTAAGGTTGTTAATAGGTACATAAAATATAATATTAATTGTTAACTTGACTTAACAGGATTTTTTTAATGGTGCCCAATTTTTTTTTGTAAATGTGTATAGGTATACTGTTCAGTACCAATCACTTTCAATTTGTTATATACGTAAATATTAGTAGCTTATAATAATAGATTTAATTTTTAAAAAATTACAAAAAGCCAGGGGAAGGAGCAAGAGTACCTATGTATCAACCACACAACTAATTATATAAATCAACTAACATATTATATTCCAAATTACTAACTATAGTTATCAATATCGAAAATTAGTTTGGACTGTTATGGACGCATATACGCGTCCACTAAAAAGCTGCTCTGTGTTTTCGTCCTATCATTTAAAAAAAAAATCAACAATAACTATTTATAAAGGTTTTGGGTTCCAATTGCTAACTAAACAACTAATATCTGTTAAGTTAATGGACGTTCAAATATATGTTATTAACGATAATAACTATAGTCTATAACTAGGTAATAATATATGTCTTCTCCTTGTTTCACATATTGTATTATACAATTCAGTATTTACAACAAGGCGATGGCTTTACTTTTACATAATTTAACATATTTTAACGGGATGATACAGACGTTTAAAATTACACAGTATATAAGGTAGGTTCCATATTACAATGTCTTGGTAAAAAATATTTTAACTGTAGTAAAGATGAATTCGGACTTGATAAAGATTAGTTTCGTTCATCATTGTCTTCACTCACCAGTGACGTAAATGATGATACCATTGACGTCAAAGGGACACGCAACAAGTACCCATGGTAACCACGCTTCGATGACGTACGAGTGCCAGCAGTTATTGATCCTTATATGCAGCGTTTATGAATGAACAACGCCGAAAGCGATAAAGTTACCCTTGAAGAAATCCTACAAATTGCGAATTGCTAAATATGAGTTTATTCGTTTTAAGCCGAATAAAGTCGTGTAGGTATAGATAGTAAATGTTTTCAATTGTATTAAGAATTACTAACACCTTATTAAAATAAGGAGAATGAGATATTAATTATAATATTCTACTTTATATTTAAAACATAATATTAATTATTTTAAACTATAACTTAATTATATTAAAATATGTAATTATTAGGTATAGTGACTTAATATCGTAATATTATGGTGCACCAAAATTAAAATTATAATTTGAATATACCTATTATATAATATATTCATAAATCATAATTGCATAAGCCTAATATACAATATATTCATAATTACATATACCTATATAGGTAAAAAAAAAAACATAAAATAATGTTAGTATTTTAGTAAAAAGGTATATTTTTATTATATAGTTTTATTCTCTTGATAATGTACATTCAATATTATAATCATTTGAAGTATAATATTATAGAAGTCTGAGCCTCTGAGGGTGCAGTTGCGCCCATAGAACTATAATCACTGTAGCAAATATAAGAGGACCTATACGAAGAGCCATTGCCATAGTATCTAACATTTAATTTTGATTTAATATATTTACAACAAAAACATTTTAATGTTCAACAAAACAATTATTTCCACTATTAAAACAGATAAAAGCCGGAACTAAAAAATGATTCAACCCTTCCCTGTTACTACGTATTGAATAAACTTGCAAATACAATTGTTAATACCGTCAGAATGTTATTAAAACCAGCAGTCTTTATAATTTTTAAGCTATTGGTTATTTAGATAAATATAAATATACCTACAAGTTACAACATGTAAAAATATTAATTATTATGAATCATAAGTTAAAATAGCTACATAATTCTAGTTCTGCGATTTTTGTACTAAATACCAACTTTAGATACGCCAATGACTACAAAAATACATACTTATAATATTTAATATTATACTATCTACACAATTTATTATGACGAATTTTGGTAAGGTATGCATTTATTATAATTTATAATATATTATATAACACGAATTAACTATATTATAGTTATAATTAATCGCATTGAAATGTATTATAAAAATATTAATAAGCCTGTAGAATGTAGATTAATTATTGTGACTATGAAATAGAATTATTCAATTATTATTATTATGTAAACATTTAAAATTAAAATTTTTTGTTAATACTGTCAAAACTCAAATGTATGCATTTACTTACGTGTATTACGGTCAAGCCATTATTTTTAATAATAAAAAAAAATTAATTCAATTTATCATTGTTTATAATATTATTATTATTTATTTTTAATATTATTTTGACCTTTAAAATGTTAATAAAATCGAATACGATACGATCCTATCTAGGCTGTTATACGACCGCTATCTATCCGTTTGTACCTACATTAACAACTCCTTTTAAATCACAAAAATATGAAAAGTTGTGTACTCTTATGTTATATGGTATAATCTAATACAAATACTAATAGTTATAGAAAAGTAAAAAAAAATTAAAAAAAGAAAAGCTACCTTCAAATTTCAACTTGATTTATTACTTAGTTAACTAAATTTTTTTTGTCTATGTTAATTTAACTTAAAGAGTTAAGGGGCCCCCTACGGTCATTATTTAAGGGGCAACATTTAGGCAATTTCTAATCTTGTCATAGCCGCCCGGGATCTATGGGACAGTTGTAAATGGTTATTAGTGTGAGTGAAATTAAATGCTGGTATCCTCTCTCGTACGCCCATGCACATGTCAATATCTTGATAGCTATATCAATTTCACTACACGAATTTTACAAAAACATACTCTTGTTTTGATAAAAATTAAAGTTAGTTTACGCTGTCTGATTTTGATTCTGAAAAAATATTTGAATTCAGCAGAAAAATGACTGAAGATCGTACGAAACATTTTCCGTTTTTAATATTAATTTTAATTTTAATTATGTTTCGAAAAAGTTGATATTTTAAAGTTTTCAATTATAGTTCACAATAATATAAAATTTAGTTTTTACAAAGTGCTTATTAGACAATTTTCTGGTGAGTTCAAATTTTTTTTCAGAATCAAAATCGGACAACGTTACTAACTTTAATTTTGTCAATACTTTAGGTCTTTTCAGCTAAAATAAACAGCAGTAGCGAGGCCCCTTAATAAAGTTAGTTAATTGTCTCAGACTAATTGTGTACATGAATTATATAATATTATGTATATATTATAAAAAAAATTGTACCTATATTTTTGATTATTTTTTAATTACTGTAGGTACGTATGAAGCACCTTGTATTATAATATAACAATTATTAAGGGGGTTGGAGCGATCTATTTTCTATGGTTGCAGCATACCATATTTTAAGGAGTAATATTTAGGCAGTTTATATTACATGTATATTTGAACGGTGTCATTATGTGATTAGTGAATGGACACTACATAGTGTGTGTCCTTATCGATCATTAGGCTAATAACAATGATAACATGTCGTCTACGATTCTAGACGAAGAACACAAGCACACGCATGCACTTGTCACCAAATTGAACTTTTACATTTTTCCGTTTTTAAATCGGTACAAAATAGCTATAAGAGAAATATTTATTTAGTTACTTCCCATGACCCGATTTAAATTTTGAAAATATTTCTGTATTCGATAACTTTTTTCCTAGGTTATGTAGGAAAATGAATTAATGTTTTAAAACTAAATGTAAGTGTATAAATTAAAAATACTTTCATAATTGATTAGAGAGTTAACATATTTTTTAAGCCTTATTTAATACAAAAATCAAAAATCTGTTTCCTACATAACCAAGAAAAGAGGATGATGAGTTCATACGTATTTTTAAAATAATAATCGGCCACCAGGTAGTACATAAACCAATCTTCCTCTTATTGGTCTAAAACTACAAAAAATACGGTGTGCTCTAACCGCCTTAATAATTTTATCTACCTACATATTAGTTCATAGTAAAAAATATATTATATTCCAGCACTTTAAATGTCTATAGGCTATACAAATAATTGTTGTGCATTATAATAACAAAAACGTATTTGATAGTCCTTTATTATTAACTGCATATTAAATCCTAATGATGTACCTACACTGCAGTGGCATAACTCCAAGGTGCTAGGGTGTGCTTAACACCTCCCACTTAACTTTAAGCACCCCCAAGTTCCATGTCTTTGTAATTTCCATAGAACTTTTACTTGTAGACCGACCCATCCTATACCTAAAGTATTTATAGTCGTTAGCCGACATAGGGTAGTAATCTAGCCCTTATAAATGTATATTAAAATATGAAAATATGTGACTATAAATAGATATGTTTTTTACTGTATCAGAGTAACTCAGTAACCGAAAAGCACCAACTATCATGACTCGGTGGAAATATGAAGTGCAGGGCCGGTCTATTAGTAAAAGGTCCATGGTAATTTCAAATATCTATAGTTTTAATAATGTAATTTTACTTTTAAGAATTTTTTTTTCTCATCTTGTTTCTGATTAAATTTATTTAAATTTCAATTTCAATTTTGTTACCGAAAACCGAACGACGGCGTCGGCTACGAGTGCAGTTCATATTTGAATATTTCTTCAATAAAATATATTAGATCTATTACGTATGTAAGTACCAATTGAATATATAATAAATTACTAAATAATAATAATAGCTCATTGATCTGATGTGAGCCGTAAGGAATTTATTATTTTTTATAATAACATAAAACATTAATGTAATTTTTGGAGTCAGCTGGCCGACAATTACTATTCATTTAGAACCATGTAATATTTTACCTATGCATAATTTACCTACGTAATATTTATTTTCTGTCCAGAAATTAGCAGAGTAATACGGACGACTGTCGTCACAATGTCATATTTCTACAATTTAAACCTTTCATGATTTTTACATGTTAACACGAAGTTGACAACATATTATTAAAATTCTATCGAAATAATATTAATTGTCAACGTGTACTGACGTGTACAACATGTATTATTGATATACGACTATCCGAGCTACGAGGCATATTTCAATATTCGTTTAACCTATATTATATACTGAACTTTTATATACAAAATCATATTATTTATTCTTTAAAAATCTATCTGTAGCTCTATCTGTACCCTGTGTCTATGTGATGTGGATCGGTTCATAAAATGCCTCTGATATAAAATGCATACTTAAGTATTGCATAGAATCGTCTTGCAAATCGTCGAATGCAATGATTTTTTTTGAAAGGATTCAAAATAGACTTCATCATAAATTCAAATGTTTTCAAAATTATTTTAGGAGTAAAACTCAAGTTAGTACGTTGGAACGCGTATAGGTCTATTTTACTCTAAAAAGCGGTAGTGTGGAATCCCCTTAAGAGATTTGTTAGGAGTTATAGACATAATATAGGTACCTACTCAGTATACAGTACTATAAATTAAAATCCAAAACGGCTACATTCGGGAAGACCGAAATTATTATTAATAGGGTCATTGAATCATTTAAAAATATGACAACAGATAAGGCATTTTCAGAATTATGGTTAAAAATCGTAAAATTGTTTGAAAATATTATATATTGTTGAAAGTTCCGATCCATGACCCATGTAGTTAGAGGTAGCTTCTATGTTCATTCTACGACTATGATATTTAATTCAAACTATTTAAAACTTTACGTGATGGACAGAAATTAATAACATTTTTAAAATCAGCATGAAAAAAAACATAAAAATCAGTTGTTTAATTTTAAACAACAAAACCTTTGGAGGTCGGTGTAGTTCATTACAACTGTATTACCTATTGTAAAACCAATCGGTGTAAATGCAAAAATTCTGGTTGACTTTGTAACTCAAAGTGCCATAATAGTTGTGTATGTGATAATAATTAATAAAGTACCTATAATGCTATCCTATATGTGCCTAACATTACTTTTTACTTTTTAGTAATAATTCATAAAACTATTAAAATAACCATGACAAATTATTATATTTGTCATGATAATAACTATAATTTAAAAATAATCAATAATATTCACCAATCTTATTCATTTAAAACCACTTTTATATAAAAATATAAATTCTTGAGTTCTTCAGTAGGTAGGAGGCAGTTAGTATACTTGTCTATCACCACAGGGCACAGAACAATATCACGGTCCATCACTTGTCTATCTTAAAGTTTAAACCATGTTGTCTATCTACCATATTTGATAATAGATTTAAAAACTATTAATAGACAACTAATATTTGAAGTTTCTATTAATTCAAGTTTTTTGTATGATATGTGGTAAATGCGGTGGTCAGTAGTCAGTATGGCACAGAATAGAATAAGGTCGGTGGCATTAATACACTTGGTATTTTTAGTTTGTTTCACCGGTAACACTGTTGTCACAGTCGATTACGATAAGACTATTGATAATATTTGTTTTTATTATTATTATGACAATATAATTATTTATGACTATTGTTTAATGTTTTTGATTTTAATTTTTTAGGACTACCTAAATAATTTATTAAGATAATAATTTAAAAAGACAATTGTGAGTTGATTGAAAATTTATTGTTGCACTTAACAATATGTATACTAATAATTACGTTATAACATTATTTAAAATAATTTAAACTTCAACGCTTTAGAAGTATAAACATCACTATTATACTATAATACTATTATATTATTAAACTGTTATAAAATAGACTGCAAAAATTGAAGGTATAGTTCAACAAGTTTATAATATTATATTATTGTATTAGAATTGGTTAAGACACGCATATAATATTATTGCTTCCAAAGTGAATGACCTAATTCAAATATTTAAGATTCTATTTTAAATTAATATTATTTTGAAACATATTGTAGATATTAAAAATAAATACACATAACATTTCTTAAATATGCAAGACTAACACCAAAATACTTCATTATTAGTTTGAAACTTGATAACATAGGACTTATAAGTCGTAAAACTTCTTTTATAGTTTTTATATATCTATGTAGTGTATTAATATTTCTACCATTTTGTTTAATTGCATTGTGTACTTTTTATTTATTTTTATACTTATACAATGTTATTGATTGAGAATACACATTATAATAATAATAATAATAATAAAATAAATAACCATTTATTCGGTATACTCACTTATATGTTCTAAATTCTAATATCTGATTTATTAAAACAATAATACACAGCATACTAATACATTTTAAAATGCTTGTAAAAATAGTTTTAGTTAATATTAATAAATATATTGAACTAGGTATTATAATAGTTTATACCGGAAGTTCTAAGTAAAAAAAAATAATAAAAAAAATTAATAAATATGGATTATCACATTAAAATTAAAACAATTACTAATTGATAATCGTGCAATTTACTTCTAGAATTGATAGTTACTAATATATATTTTCATGTAAGTATACAGTTGAAATTTCATTTATGTTTTAATATCAATTAGTTAAAAAATTAATACCTACTTATTTTAATTGTTGGTATATAAATTAGTACATTTAGTAGGTATACAAATACAAATGTTTTCAGTGATAATTATTAACAAAATCTAAGATTGTAAGAATGATTATTGTATTGTTTTTTTTCCAGGTACGTGGGATTGGTGTTCCCCACCCGTGCATCTCTTTTCATCCCTTGGTGCACGGTCAACTGCACTACATATGGGTCCAATGGAGCCAGATTCGCCTCTGCCTAATCGGCTAACACACGTCTCAGATAAACATCCGAGATGTATGTTAGCCGAATTTAGTTCTATGCGTCGTCATCGTGAATTATGTGATGTTGTTCTCAATATTAACAATCGAAAAATATTCGCTCACCGTAACATTTTATCTGCATGTAGTCCATACTTCAGGGCTATGTTTAATGGAGATCTAGCTGAATCTCGACAAACAGAAGTCACTATACGTGATATGGATGAAATAGCAATGGAACTTTTAATTGAATTTTGTTATTCCGCTCGAATCACAGTAGAAGAATCTAATGTCCAAACTCTTCTTCCAGCTGCTTGCCTATTGCAATTAACTGAAATACAGGATATCTGTTGTGAGTTTTTAAGGAGACAACTTGATCCATCAAATTGCCTCGGTATCAGAGCATTTGCAGATACACATTCTTGCCTTGATCTTTTACGTGTTGCCGATAAATATACACAGCATAATTTTCAAGAAGTTATGGAAAGTGAGGAATTTCTGCTTCTTCCAGTTACACAACTAATCGATTTAATTGCCAGTGATGAACTTAATGTGAGAACAGAAGAGCAAGTGTTCAGTGCAGCAATGTCTTGGGTCAAGTATAATATTTCTGAACGAAGACAGAACCTTCCTCAAGTACTCCAGCATGTACGATTACCTTTGTTAAGTCCTAAATTTCTAGTTGGCACAGTAGGAGCAGACTTATTAGTTCGTAGTGATGAAACGTGTAGAGATCTTGTTGATGAAGCAAAAAACTATTTACTCTTACCACAAGAACGACCTTTAATGCAAGGACCACGAACTCGACCTCGTAAACCTACTCAGAGGGGTCAGCTTTTATTTGCTGTTGGAGGTTGGTGTAGTGGAGATGCTATAGCTTCAGTTGAACGTTATGATCCACAAACGGAGGATTGGAAGTTACAGGCACAAATGAGTAAGCGAAGATGTGGAGTTGGAGTAGCTGTGCTTAATGATTTATTGTATGCAGTCGGTGGACACGATGGTCAATCTTACCTTAACAGTATAGAACGATATGATCCTCAGACCAATCAATGGTCATGTGATGTGGCTCCTACAACTTCATGTCGAACAAGTGTTGGAGTGGCTGTTTTAGATGGTTTGCTATATGCAGTTGGAGGTCAAGATGGTGTACAATGTTTAAGTCATGTTGAACGATATGACCCTAAGGAAAATAAGTGGAGTAAAGTGGCCCCTATGACAACGAGAAGATTAGGTGTTGCTGTGGCTGTGCTAGGAGGTTATTTGTACGCAATTGGTGGTTCAGATGGACAATCACCATTAAGTTCTGTCGAACGTTATGATCCAAGACAGAATAAATGGACAGTTATGGCACCAATGTCAACAAGAAGGAAACATTTAGGATGTGCTGTTTATAAAGACATGATATACGCAGTTGGAGGACGCGATGATTGCATGGAATTAAGTAGTGCTGAAAGATATAATCCTCATACAAATTCATGGTCTCCAATAGTTGCCATGACATCTCGGAGAAGCGGTGTAGGCTTAGCTGTTGTTAATGGACAACTGTATGCGGTTGGTGGATTTGATGGTACAGCATACCTAAAAACAATTGAAGTATATGATCAGAGTCAAAATCAGTGGCGGCTTTGTGGTACAATGAACTATAGACGACTCGGAGGCGGTGTTGGAGTAATGAGATCACCTCAAACGGATAACAATTTTTAAACTATTTCAGATTACCAAGTCTGTTTATTTTATTATATAATTGATAAGGTAGATTTATTGTTTAATGTTTATATTGCCTGGTCACAAATTATAATATACCCCAGTGATATTCTACTCTACTCAGTCACTGAGATGTGTTATAATTTGAGAGAGATCATGATTTTTTTTAAGTGCTATTGTAGGAGTTTTTTTTTTAGTAATACAATGCAACTTAAAAATATACCAATTGTAACTTAAAGCTTTTAATGTAATTTATTTAATGTATTATTCACAAATAAATTGATAATACAAACAATATGTGTAAATTGAATTTGATAAAAATATATATATACTAAAAAAAAGATTTTAAATTTTAATAAATTTAATTCAATTAGACGAAAAATATCTTGATAATACAAATATTATATTATAATAAGACATTTTTTACATCCCATTAATAAAAATAAAAAACAAATATTTATAAATTAAATTCATAATTTATAATGTTCAATGTTTATATTTTATAGTTTGCGAATGAAAATAATATCTTAAGGTCACCCCACACTGCAACAGTGGTGGTGAATTGTGTCTTGCTGTATTTTACCGTCACTGCTACTACTGCAGTGTGGTGGACTTTAATAGATTTCAGAGTTGTTTTAATTCCATCAACATATAGAAAAAGTTGTTTTTTTTAAATAGATATGTATATTACATGACAATCTAATGTGTTCTGTAAATTGTTATACTGAGTAATTTTGAACATGATTCAATTTTTTGTTATACCAATTACCAATCTTAAAATGTTTGGGAGTCGTATACTTGTATACATTTTATGAATATAATGTAAAAGTAAAATTTAACCATAAATATTTGCATAAAAAAATGTCTTGCTTTTATTTTTCTTAATTTAAAAATAATATTTGTGTTTTACACTCTGAAATTATTATATATACCTACATTATAGTAAATTAAAAACTCATACTAATAGAAAATATTTAACAATGTTAGGCCATTATTTATTATTAAATTAATCAATTTAAAAACCAATGTACATCTTTTAACTGTGTGTTTTAGTATTTATATTAGTAGATATAATTAGGACTAAGATTTTTTTATGCAATTGAAATCTGAAATATGTACTTTATTCAGAAAAATATGCACTAATATTAATTTTTCAATATATTATGTAATGGTTTATATACTTAAGCATGTAGTGAGTAAAAATTTAATTAATATGACAACATTTAAAAAAAATTAACACAGGCATACTGATATATTTCAAATTAATCATACTTAAAAAAAAAAAGAATCATCAATAGTTGGAATGCAAAATAAAGTGACTGGAACTCATCTAAATATCTAGATAATTGTTATACAATGTTACTGGTGCTAAATTATATTTAACCATTATAATTTGTGTTGGTTTTATTCTAAGGCTGAAATAGCCCTAGTTAGTTGTAGTTATGATCACCATCCATTATCCATATAATACGTAAAATATATAATATATAAATATATTACACAATATATTTTATTTAATAATCTAATTAAAATTTATTTATGTTTATCATAGGTCTATGATTTGTATAGAACTTTTATATTGTATTATTTTAAAATGTGTTTATTAATTTTCCATTATATTTTAAATATCTGTCTTTAGACAATAGACAGTATTGTCACAATTATTTTAAAACATAATTTGAAAAATCTGAAATAAATTATTTCAATTTTCATTGAATTAATAATTATTATTTTGTAAACTTTCTATTTAATATTACATAGGTCATAGGTGTATAGGACTTATTAAGAATTAATGGCATTACTCCTAAATAAATTTACATGCACTAGGGTTGATACAAAATAACAAATGATTGTGTAATATGGAACACTATAATTCTAATCCTGTATACATTTTGAAATTTTAATATTATTGCTAAATATTATACCCACTATTATCCCACACAGCATTTTAATATTTTCTAACTATGGTAAAAATATTTTCAAAAAAATAATATAGCTGTCAAAATATTTTTAAAAATTGCGTAAATAATTAGGAAATATTTTAGTTATACATATTCTTTGGCCAAAAAGTTCATAATTAGAAAATATTTTATAAAAAAATGTACAAAATATTTTAATCATATATTTTCAAAAAACATTTTCATGGAAACTTTATAAAAATATTTAGTCAACATTTTTATGCAATCATATTATTCATATAGTACAATACTATGTTATAATGAGAAGAACATATTTACACAATATTTAATGTCAAATATTCATTACCCGAGCAATCAAGCACTTCAAAATATGGTTTTATTTTTGCCCCCTCCTTGAACAGCATGTATAACCGCCACTGAATTAATAAAATATTGACTACAGTGGTGTAACTAGGGCAGTGGCGGCGGGATATAAGATTATTTGAAGCAATTGCTTCATTTCTGAAATAGGTGTGTGGGTGTATAAATATATATTATATAATAGCAAGACCTCAACAAAAATATCATGGCAAATATTATAATTAATAATTATTAATGGCCCATGCTGCTAATTTTGGTTCAATGAAGAGTGGTAAAAATATTTAAAATATACAATATGCTTCAAAGCCTACACAATTTCACGCCGCCACTGAACTAGGGGGTGGTTTATTAGCCCCCTTAGCCCTGACTATGATTTAGTCCTCCTAAAAAAATACCTTATTGATTTTATATATAAACTACCCGTATGGGTTATTTTAAGTAAATAGTATACTGTATAGTATTGTAAGGAGGGCTGTCTGTTTCTGCTCAAAATCGTTTTTCGTTAACAATGATATTATAACGTTGAATTAAAATTTAACGCATCCATTACAGTGACCTAATTGATACCTACTGTAAAATAGAGCGATATGCTGGTACCTACTTGCTAACCTTTTTTTTGTTGCTTATCCCAATTATTTTGAAAAGTACTGAAAAGTTTAAATCTTGACCTTCCAAAAGTACAAACTAGTTCACATTCCTACCAAAAAAGATAATAAAGTTGAAAATTGAAGCATGTTTTTCACTATAATTTGAGTACACATTTATCCATTCAGAATCTAAAATTATCAGTCATAGAAAGTTAGTAAATAGATTTAAAATGAAAATGTTTTAAATTTTGGTAAAAATTATTGTTACCTACTAAATATTTTAGTTTTTAACAATAGGTAAGATTAAACAATGTGTATTGCTCAGTTCCTTAAGTGTTGTCTGCATATAATTACAAGATAAACTTCATTAATGATGATTAGGTAACTACATTTAGATATTTAAATGAATAAAAGCAACTAAGGGTCTTGGTAACTTAATAAATTGATAATTTATGAAAAATATTTTACTCCAATTTTTGAGTAACCAACAAAAACATAGACTATACAGCGTACATATGATATTAAACTATTTTCCAATGTCCAATCATAGACATAACATATTAAATAAAAGTTTACAATTGTTCTAAACAAAAATGAATTGAGTTAATTACAAGGAAGCTTTCCACTATAGTATGTTTAAACATAATACTTATAGACATTATAGAACTGAAATCAGCATGAGGAATAGGAAAATCATTTAAGAAATGTATTTAAAAAACAAAATGTATGCATTACGAAGAATTATTTAATCAAAATAATATGTAACTAAATAGTTTATAATATATTATAAACTATACGGTTATAGTATCTTTTATGATATTCAAAATCAAGGTTATATACATTAAAAATTTTGTTGTAAATTAATATTAAATCACCAATTATTAAATCCATGAAAATCATAACCAATGACTTTCTTCTTCTTGCTAGGCAATTCTTCATTTTCGATCCTAATAAAATAAAATAAATTATAATGAAAAATTAAAATTCCATTATTGTAAAATACTTTTCTACTTTGGATCAATTAATGATTGCATACACAAAATGGAAATTAGAAACATGATGAAATTATAATTATTTCTATAAAAAAAAAAATAAATAATTATAAAATTCTTAAGAGGATATTTTTTTTTTCAATTTTTTGTTTCTCTTACAGATCCACGTGTAACAAAGATGAAATCTACTCAAATAAAATCTTTATTTCTCATTTTTGAGTAATCTTAAAAGTAAAATCACATATTTCAAATATAATAGAAGATAATATTTTGAAGGGTTTGATGACATATTGGTTTTATATTTTATTAATATTTGAGTAAAAATAAAAATTTGTTTTGTTAAATTAAATGAATGTTAAATTGTTTTGACAAAATATTTAGATGATACTACCCATACATTTGTTGTCTCCGTCTTACACACGCACGACATAGCAAATTGTCGTTCACTAGTTTCAATAGTGTGCTGTTAGTTTTGATACTAGAGTGAATTGACCTAATATAAAACTTTTAGGTAAGAACATTATCTGTGCTCAAGCGTTGCCGATTATTCAACATTTTCATTTTCAAGCAAGATATGGGTATTTGAAATATCAAAAATTAAAAATGCTCATATCTCCCTTGAAAATTAAAATATTGAATAAAAGCCAAAGCTTGAGCATAGATAATATTATTATCTAAAAAAAAGATAATAAATCAAATCACTCCAATACCAAAACTAACAGCACACTATTGAAACTAGTAAACGAAAATTTGACATGTCGTACGTGTATAAGGCGGAGACAACAAATGCATGGGTAGCAACCTCTTAAGACAAATCAATATGTCACACCCTCAAAATTATTATTTTCTATATTTTTTCAAAATTATTTTCTGTGAATTAATTTTGTCCATGTTGTGCATAAGCCAGTGACATCCTCTTAAACTCTATTTAAATAAATTAAAATAAATTACTTGTTTTTTTGTAAAGCTGAAGGGTTGATGTATTTCCCTACCCCAGTTTTAAATGTTTTGAGTTTAACTCCTGGAATTGCTATGCTTGATATTTTCTTTTCTTCTGTTTGTACAGTTGAAGCCATACTAGTTCCAGGTGTATTTATTAATTCCTCTTGCCTTTCTTCTGCTATCTAGATAGAAAAAAATAGGGAACGATTATTGTATAATAGCTATTTAATGCAGACACAATTTAACCAAACTATTTAGCATTTATATTTTATACCTTATCATCAACTTCTTGAAATGGATCAACAAATACATGAGTTTTCAGTATATTAATATCAGTGATTGGCCGATCTTTATTATCCACTTCGATTTCTTCAATTGCATTAAGTGTTTCAAAACCTCCTACTATACGTCCAAACACTGTATGTTTGTTGTCCAAATGCTTACATGAACGGTATGTTATAAAACTATAGCAATTGAACACATGCATTATTGATTACATATTTATATCTATACTAGTATACTTATATAATATCAATATGCAATATAATTGTTGTTGGAATACTAACAATTGTGATTTATTTGTATCAGGGCCAGAATTGGCCATAGACAACACACCTCGTCCAGAGTGGTTTAAATTTTGTTTAAATTCATCTTCAAAAGGCTGTCCCCAATATGATTCACCACCTTTACCAGTACCAGTTGGATCGCCACCCTGAACCATAAAATTACGAATGGATCTATGAAATTTTGTACCATCATAATAATCTTTTTGACAAAGTTTTATAAAATTTTCACATGTCTTAGGTACTTCTTTACAAAACAGTTCCAAATTTAATGGTCCATAATTGGTGGTTAATCGAACATAACCTGTAAAAATAAATCATTTTATATTATAATTTTTCAATAAAGTTCATCATTTTTCATACACAACAATTTTGAAACATCCTAACTCACCCTTTTTTTTTATACGCTCAAATCGGATTTCATTCTCTTCTATAATTGCTGATTCATGTTCCAGCACTGGAACCATTGCTGTGGATGTAAAACTAGCAGCTACACGGCCAGTAGAGTAATGAGCCTTAAAAAAGAATAACCCATCAATAGAAAATTTAAATTAGGTATACAATATTATTATTTGATACTTACTGCATTTAATTTATCTGGTTTTTGTGCTACTACTTCTACTTTTTTTGCTGGTGCCTTGTAATCTCGATCCAATGTATCCAATATATCTCTTGTAGTTTTCGACACTGATTTTAAACGCCCTTCTGGGTCTTTAGACTGTGCTTCTTCATCTAAAATATGAAATATAAAAATTTCAAATCAACTATTTATAGTGAATATCTCATGATAAACAATTATAATTTTAATTATTCGTACCTGGATCTACAACTTTGATTTTTTTCACAACATGATGGAATTTTGCAATATTAAATTTTGTCAAATTAGTTGGATCTTGAAGTGTGATCATGTCTTTACGCAAGAATGGTTCGTCTGTTAAAAGATCTTTCCAGTTTTTTGTTTTAATATTCAATTGCTCTATAGCCTGAAAGTGCATACATTTAATATAAACTATAGATAAAATAATTGCGCAACATATTTACCTCATATGAAAAAACATTTCCCGTTGTCTTGATTGCTATTATGTGCGAATGTTTAGTTAAGGATTTGAACAAGACTGGGCAATGATACTCGCCTGCTGCATTACGATGGAAGTTCAACTTAATTAATTTTTTCAACTCTATCGGCTAATAAATAATATAAGACAATTTATAATAATTACATAACATAAAATAAATGTTAAAACCATATTTACCTTTCCCGTCACTGGGTTGTGTTTAAACTGTTTTATATATTCAAGTAATGCCTCATACTCAAAAATATTACCGTCAGGGTCACAGTATGGTGTCTTGAAAGCGACAAGCGATAGACAACAATGGTCAAAAGGCAATCGAGCAAATTTTGGCTTTTCAATGCCGGGTCTTTTGCCACCATAGAGTGTTGACCATTCTGTGTACGTGAGGTACCTAAGAATAAAAATTGAAAATACATAATAAAGTAATTAATGTAGTTAGTAGGTGGATAGTCTATAAGGTATATGTTTTTAACAATCATACAACAAAAACTTACATTTTATCCTTCTGATGTTGTCTCTTACCCATTTTGAACGATTTATTTCAACAACAAAATCAAAAATGTACAGGATACTACTTGTAAATATCACTTTAATACTTGACAGTTATTAGTATTAATCATTAAAAACCTACTTACTAACATTTTGTCATATTTTATGTTCAGTATTTTAAATTTAAAAAATAATATAATAACAAAGGTTTAAGATATATTATCTTAAATCGTGATAATAACCAAGGTGTGTTGATAAGGACATAAAAAATATAAATTCTGCAACTCAACTAGGTACCTATTTGCAAACAAAATGTTTGTCTTGGAGATACATCTTAGTCCGGGTTATAAATCGTATTTGAAACGCTATCTAACAAAGAAATTAAGCAGTTGCAAGGGCAAGTTCTTTGGAGGTTAGATGGCGCTGCCATTATCGAATTAATTTAAATCTAAATAAATTTTTTTTTTTTTTTACATGTTATCGGTCGGCTGAGGGTGGCACTGACGTTAGTCATTTCACCCCTCAGTGACCATCATTTATTGAAAATAATACAATTACAAATACATTTGACCACTCACAGGGACAGTCCCCCTACTTGTGGTCTCACAATTTAATATGTTTATACATATAACGAGGGGCTCTATCCCCTCAGTTTTTGCTTTAGCGTACAATACATACTTAACAACTACGTTAAACAGGTAGACCTTTCCGCCTCCTCTCTTCATTCTCCTTCTTCGTTAGTACATGATGAATGAAATTGGCTATTGCATTCCATCTGCCCCTCGAGTGGATCATGTTGCTCACCATGTTCTCCGCGTTCACCTCTTCTCCGATGAGCATGTTCAGCTCCCTTCTCCTATTATGCCATGCATCGCATTCGAAAAATGTGTGGTTTGGGTCGTCGATCGTATGTCCACAGAACCAGCAGCAGGCTTCGTGTAGCAGACCAAACCTGTGGAGGTACTCAGCGAAACAGCCGTGCCCTGTAAGTGCCTGTGTTATGTGGTAATCGACTTCCCCGTGTCTTCTACCGGTCCATACTCTGACGTCTCGGATTAGACGCCGCGTCCAATTTCTTTCCTCTGTAGCTTCCCATCTGTCCTGCCATTTGTCCAGTGCCGTTTGCTGTGGCTCTCCTTCTGTTTCGAGTGACTCCTGTTCTCCTCTCCTCTGGACATAGGACCTCCGTCTCTCCATTGCCTGAATGTCGATGGGAGTTATCCCAGATACTACAAGGATTGCCTCTCTTGATACCGTGCGGTATGCAGAGGCAACCCTTAGCGCCGCTTTCCTCTGCACTCTTCCTAGTTGTTTCCATCCCTCCTGGCTCATGTCCTCCGCCCATGCTTCGGCTCCGTAAAGGAGTTGGGAATGGATTACGCCTGCTAGCAGCCTTCTCCTGTGTTGCCTCGCGGCACTCAGGTTCGGCATGATCCTCGCTAGGTGACACAGAGTGTTACCCGCTTTGGTCGCTGCTCTCTTTGCGTGCTTCGTGTACATCATTTTGGCGTCAATCTGTATTCCGAGGTACTTGATACTGCCGCTGGATTTGATCTGGGTATCCTTTATGTTGACTGTTATTGCATTGTGCTTCCTAAACCTCGTAATTACTACCACTTCGGACTTGTGCGCCGCTAGTTTAAATCTAAATAATAATACCGGCGAATTAAACCTCACTAAACCTAACTAAACCTAACTAAACCTAACTAAACCTAACGAAACCTAACAAGACCCAACTGAACAATGTTGACTTTCGGTCACGGAGTACCTATATCCACAGAACAATATCACATTTTAATGCTATATCACATTTTCAGATTCTGAGTGAACGATGAAATATGAATGTATTGATTTTACAATGTTGTGTGTTTTTTTATTCTTTATTTTTATGTCTGTGATCATGATTAGTAGTCAAAATAATACTTAAATTTTCAACTTCATTATCTTGTTAGATGGGAAAGTGAATATCGTTGGTGCATTGGGGAGGTCAAAATTTAAATATCCCAGTACTTTTCAAAAGCGCCAAGAAAAACAAAAGAAAAATTAAGGAAAAACGGGAATTTTTACGATAAATCGATTTTTCAGAAAATTGAATTTGGTTTTTGGTGTAACTTTAAAACAAATGACCGTCGATACATGAAATTTTCACTGGTTGTTTATATTTGCATTTTCTATACACGATAACATTTTCAAAATATTTTGATTTATTTTGAACTGTTTAGGGACATTTTTATTTTTCATTTTTTTTTAGTTTTTTTTCTAGAAATATCAATAAAATTTTATTTGTTGGTTAAAAAAACTTGAAAATTTAATAGAAGGCTCCTAGCATATTGTTTCAAAGGCAGATGAAAAATATTAAAAATCGTTAGTCACAGTTTTTTTTTATAAGCATTTAAAGTTCAAAAATTGACAAAATATGGAAAAATCACGAAAATTAGCAAATTATTTTGAGTTAAGAATTCGTAAAAATTTTTCTTTATCTTTACCTTTATCAAAAAAAAAAATGTCTACAAGAAACTCAAATTAAATTTTTATGAGCGTTTGAAATTCAAATTTTTACAACATTGGATGTTCACTCGATTTCTCATGTAGCGATTTCCTTATTTTGATGTTATTCATAAACGAATAATTATAGATACTTACATGAAAATTTCACTGAATGTTTATATTAGCATTTCCTATACACCATACAATTTCGAAAATATTTTGACTCTTTTTGAGCTGTTACGGATATTTTCATTTTTCAATTTTTTTAGTTTTTTTTCCTATGAATATCAATAAAGTTTTATCTGTTGGGCCAAAAAGTGTAAAAATTTAATACAAGGCTCCTGATATATTTTTACAATATTAGTTGAAAAATATTAAAAATACATAGGCACAATTTTTTTTATAAGCATTTAAACATCGAATTTTGACAGAATTTTTCAAAATCTCGAAAATTATTAACCTTCGTAATTAATAAATTATAAAATGTTCAGTTTTTATAGCTAAGGGTTGAAAATTTAAAACAAGATACCACGTAAGTAGTTAATTCTCTTACCGAAAAATCTAAAAAATATACAATCACAGTTTATTGTTATAGTCATTTTATGTTCAAATTTGGACGACATTACATATTAAAAAACCTATTTATTTTGTTGTGATTATATAATATTATTCGTGGGTACCTACTTGAAACTTCTAAAGTGTACTATTATATATTTATATATCTATGAATTATGATAGTATCAGGGTTTGTTATTGATGTTGATGTATAACGTGTTATAAGTACCTAATTTATATTGTGATAATGTGATATGATTAATTTGGAATTTATTACAGGTCAATTTTTTTTTTAATACCATATAGATATGTATATAATTTGTCTTAAACCTAGGTCCTAGACTGACTTACAGTCTTCGATCAGAATCATTTTTCTTATACAATGATATTGTATCATTGAATTCAAATTTAATACCTACCATCCATTATACAGTGACCCACTTGTAACCTACTGTACAGCAGAGCGACATCCACTTACCCACCTTTTTTTTTTAATTTAAATATTTTGTAGTTTTGTACATTGCCAGTATCTACAACCACTCCAGAGAGATCTTTTTCAACCTTTTTAAGGTTGAAAAGCTATCTAAAATCAACTATGAATGAAGTAGGTAAATAATGTATTTTAATTTTTAGGAAATATTTGTATAAAAGTTATAACATAACTAAATATATTAGATTCTGAGCGAAGTAAGGGATCTATTGGTTTTAGGTACAATGGTGTTTATTTTTTTTTTCCTGTACCTATACAAAATTTCTACCAGAAGGAGTGCTTCGATTTTAACATATTTAGACATATATAGTATCTTATCTTTTAGAAAATTGGATCAAGATGGTACTTTAAAGAGGTCATTTTTCGATTTTCTCAATAGTTGTTTAATGCCTTTAATGCCACGGGAAGAACCACCAAAAAATTACGAAAAACCGCTGAAAATGGGATTTTAATTTCTAACGCTTTGTCTATCACCATAGAAACGAATAAAAAAAAAAAAAAATTAAGTGCCATATATTACTACTAATTTATTATAATAGTAAGTAATATAATATGTAAATAGGCTCTTAAGTCTTAATATATTGTTTCAAAAAAAGATAAAAAATATTGAAAATTCAGTCACAATTTTTTTTAATAAGCATTTAAAGTTCAAATTGTGTAGTTAAAAATGTATAACATGTTCAATTTTTATAAAAATTGAAAATGTGAAACAAGGTTCCACGTAAATAGGTTATGTATAAATTACTTTATTCACAATAATATCATCGATTAATATACTTAGACCTTAGAAATATCTTATATCATAGTCTTCGCTCATAATCGTTTTTCTTATACAATGATATTATATCATAGGTGCAATTTCCACTTTTTGTTTGAGGGAGGCTGAATTTACTAAAGGCAAGTAGACCATTGCATTAAAGCATATTAAAATTGGATGTTCTAGGTTTTTGTGCTATGGCTAAGTTTTTGGGGGCCTAGCCCCCCTTCAACAGTGTAACCTACTGTACAGCAGAGTGACACCCACTTGCCCACCATTTTTTTAATTTTAAATTTAATAAAATTGTCAAAAATCAAACTTTAAAAGCTTATAAAAAATTATTTTAAATTTTTTAATATTATTCAACTGCTTTTTAAGCAATATATCAGGAGCTTCTTATTAAATGTTGATGCTTTTTCCCAACAAATAAAATGTATATGATATTTATAGAAAAAAAACTAAAAAATTGTTTCAAAATATTTTAAAAATGTTATCAATTATATTAACCTTTAGGAATTGATAAAATAAACATATGATATGATAAAGATCATATAGATCTTAAAATAATATGTCTTCTGTTAATTGTTATTCGTTTTTGAATTTCAAAAAAATAAAAAAATCGCTACATGAGAAATCGAATGAATATCCTGCAATGTTGTAAACATTTGAACTTGAAAAGCTCATTAAAATTTAATTTGACTTTCTCATATAATTATTCTGTGGTAGACATAAACATATAAATGTTCTACAATGTCTATGGTGGACGGTGGTAGCATACAACAATAGATAACCTTACAATAAATCTTGTATTTATAAAGAAAAATTTTTAGGAATTTCCAACTCAAAATAATTTGTACATTTTCGTGATTTTTACGCCTTTGTCTTAGTGAAAAATACCACAGAATAAATAATTATTAATTATAAAATAATAATTATTATTCTGTGAGAATACTAATTTATTATCACAAAAATTATGTTCTTATCAATTGTTATCAAACACTTATCGACTTTTCTATAAAAAAAAATAGTTTTCTCAAAAACTCGAACACTAAATATTAAAAACGAGAGTTCATACTTCATTCAGGTTAAAAATTATATTCGTTTCTCAGTTCTCCGTTAAACAATTTAATTTTCATTAAAAACGATGTACAAATTACCTCGAATAAATACCGTAAGTGCAACTGTTGGATGTTAAAAAATATAATCTATAGGTACTACAGTATAAGTAGTACAGTATCTAAATTACCGATACTTGTTTGCAGGTCGGATCAATTTTGGCTAGGCAGAAAGCCTTAACTCTTAAAACTTTTGGCCATCGCCTACAAGCTATTAACACATCAACCAATGAAGTCAAACCCAAGTAAGATTTGAGTAGGACAAAATATAACCAATGTAAATAGTTTTGAGCTTACTTTTAATCGTTACTTGACTTTCAGATCTCGATTTTTATTTTATGTAATGGGCACTGTCCTCACCGGTGTTATGGGCACAACAGGGATAGTTGTCTACTCAAAAAATGAACCAAAGTTTCGGGAGCTTTTAACCAATAATATACCAGGTGCTGACAAGTTTATAAAAGTCTGTTTATTTGAAGATACAGCATTTGTTGACGAAAGCAAAAGAGTAGGAGGCCGTATCGTTTGTAAGGTTGCGCAGCAAGTAAAATCATTAAAAGAGAGGCAAGTCATATTTTCAATTTAATGCTGGATTGAATGGTAATTATTAGAGCTCGGATTTTAAAGCATAATTAATGACAAAAAATGCATTATATTATTTGAAAAAGCAAAAACATGAACAAAAATTAACTTAAACCACCTAGATATGAAATTGAAAAAATAATTTTAGTTAATAAAAGTATTAACAACCTTGTATTTAGCTAATATTTGTAGGCTGTCTGTAGGTTGATCAGCTATCAAAGATAACATGTTTAATACATTTAATAATCAAGCCTATGAATGAAAACAATAATAATCCATTTGTCCGTATTCCTGATTTTTACATTTCTTATTAATTAAATAAACATTTTTTTTTTCTATAGTTTAATAAACAATAAAATTCCACTGATTGGAATAATTGCAAAAAAACAATAAAAAGCCAAAGAGAATGTACATAAAAAAAACAGAAAAAAACAAAAATAATTTGGTTAATTAGAATGACATAAAACGTATTTATTTATAAAAATTAGATTTCTATCTCATATATAAAAAAAGCATTTACTTTAAAATCTGAGCCCTAGTCATTATTCTTATAATTTTTATGAAAATGTAAGGCTAATATGAATATCTTTTTTTCATTTTTCACAGTATTGGCGTTGATGAAAAACATAGTTTTGTGGAAAAATCTGTAGACCAAAGTAAATACAATTTTTAATTAATAAATTATGACCAGATTTATAAAAGTTTAAAAATATATTTATTAATTTAGTTTATGGAAATGCTAATTTATTACTTTTTCATTGTTAAAATAATATCACATTTTATTAAAATATTATTCATGTATTTTTTTCTAGTTAAATCAATTACTAAAACTTTTCCATCATCTGTTTCTTTGGCTTCAAATAAAGAACAAAGTATGCCAAACAAAAAACAAGGTTAAAAGTTACAATAAATTAAAATTTTATAATAACTAGATTATGGGACTTATTGCAACAAAAATCCTTAAAATTACTAAATAAAAATATGAAGATAAAATAATTTTTATTTTTGAAAAAAACCCATAATTTACATACGGTATAATAATGTCAAAACATCAAAAATTGATAATTGTTTAACCTAACTCAAGTATGTATTGATTAATACAACCATTATTAATTGATAGTTAAGGAATTTCTAAACAAAATAAAACAACTTAGATAAAAAAAAAAAAAAATGATGTAGATAAATAGGTAGTTTCTTGATACACATTGTAATTGGATAATATGATAAATAATTTCCAAGATACACAAATACCAGAACACTTACTGAAGTGAAATTTTTCATTCAATATAGAATCTAGATGTCTAATCGTACAACTCACAATAGCAATGTCGCTTATTAATCAACAAAGATACTTCTTAAGAAAAGATAATTTATTTGGGAATACCTTTTCCCAAAATGTCATTCATACACGATATTGACATAAAATATTATGTTTATAAAAATAATTAAATACAAAATATGCACTAATATGATAATCAATGTTCAAACATAGTTTTTCTAAAATATGACAAAATATACATATTAAAACTTTTTATTTAATTTTACCTTTTTATAAAATCCATTTTTATCTTACCTAGAATGATCTTAGAGTCTAAGACCCCCACAATGAAACATGCAAATGCAAGAAGTCCCAAATCCTACAGTAATAACTATATTAAATAACAATAATTTAGTGAATTTTTGTTTGTAGAATCCCAACAACCAAAAAGCCAACCACAGGATGAATCCATCAAAACTAATTTTATACAGACTAAGCCTGATGGTATATTTATTTAATTTTAGTATAATGTCAATTTATTCTTTCCCTAGTGCTTACACATATATTATGTAATATGGTATTCTATTTTTTCAAATAAAAGCCTAATGTTTTTTTTAGGAAAACAAGAACTTCCACCAGCGCCATTAATTAATATACCATCTCACAAATATACATTAGAAGAACTTGAAACTGAAATTCTCAAAAAATCTTCTCTGTGTGTTAGTGCTTTAAAAACTGCTACTGCAGCAATAAAAGGTATAATATACAATCATTCAGTTTTCTTCTAACATTAATATTTTTATATGTAAACTAGAATATTCTGAAAATGTTTACAAGCTCATTGATAATACTACAGAAAACATAGATCCTAACTTAGGTGTTAAACTGCAAATCCTTGAAGATCAGAAAAATATTGTTTATAACAATGTATATGAAGATATAAAGAAATACAGGTAATATCAATTTCACTTTCAGATCTTTAAGAGTTTTGGTTCTGGATGATTTTTAGATGCCTATATTTTAGGAAAGACATATCTGAAAACCAAAAACTACTAAGCAACTCTACATTTGAGGTAACTCCTGATAAATTAGCCAAGACTATGCACATAACTAATGCAGCTTTGGAAGAACTGAATAATGCACGTATTATATTAGAAAATGAGGAACATAAATTGGGTTACATAAATAAATATAAGTCCAACATCAATGAAGCACAAGCCAGCTTGAGAGTAATTTTTTAGAACACAATATAAAAACATAATAGTAGTTAAATACTTAAATAATATTTTTTTGTTTACAGGATGAATTTGAATCATTGTTTCCAGGTTCAGACATAACTCAACACAAAATTAATGTGAACAATAATGATTTTGATATATTTCTTCTGTATGCGTTGAAAAAACTAAACTATTATAAAGATAATCTTTCCAAACAAGAAGTGAATATAATATAAATTAAATTTTTAAATAATTAGTTGTCAAAATGTTTTTTTTAACATCACATTTTCTACATAGGCAACTCTTGATCGTAAAATAAATAATGCAATGAATGCAGACTTTTTGAATGTTGAAACTATAAATGAAATGAACTCCCGTTTAAATTCAGAATTACATAAATTAGATGAACAATTTCAACACCAGGTATATTTAATATATTATTTTATCTTCTTACTAGAAAAATAATTATTGGTTGACAAACAAAACTGTAAAGCATGTAATTATGTTGTAAATTGTTATTGCTATTTAGGATTTTAAGTCAGTTAATTTAGTCAAACTTTCACTGTACTTAATCTGTCTATTTTAAGTTAGGTTAATCACCACTGTTTATGATGGTTAACTAATTACAAATTTATATTCTAGTTAAATCAATTTAACATCAAAGTCGATGAAGACTTAAGGGAACAATTGAAGGCACATAAGAAGGCACATGCAGACCTTATAACCAGGGCAGTAGACTTCACCAAGGAAGAATTTGAAAACAGAGTACGCCAAGAACTATCGGCTATAGAAAAATTAGAGCGTCAAAAGTACCAATCACAGTTGGATTCATTGAAATCTGATCTTCAAAACGTTGTTAATGATTTAAATAGTAATTAAATATACAATTTAACTTTTGTCAAACAATGTTAAAAGAAATTAAATTAGCTTATATATTATAGGAGAAGTTGAAAAGGAAAAAAAACTATTTGCCAATAAATCAATTTGGGAAGCAAGTAAATTTCTAAAAACTTCTCTTGGTAGTTCAAATAATGAACAACCAATCAACATAAAAGATCAAATAAATGCTATTAAAAAATTAGGAGGTAACAATATGACTATATTTTAATTATTTTTATGTTAACCATAATTCATAACACATAAGTCTATGAGTTGAGTTTGTGATCATGCTTATGATGTATTTTTTAGGTTCGGATTCAATAGTGGAAGAAGTAATAAGTGCTCTTCCGACCAAAGCTCTTGAAAATGGTGTTTTTTCTAAAGGCCAGTTAAAAGAAGATTTTAACCAAGTAGAAAAAAGAGTATATGAGACTGCTCTTATACCGGATGATAGTTTCAGTTTACTTTTAATGGCATTCAGTTATTTGGCTAGCCTTTTTGTTGTCCATCATTCACATATTTCACCTAATGAAGTGAACAATGAAGAATTTGATCCCCTAGAATTAAACACTTACGAAATTGTCGAGAGAGCTAGGTACTTAAAGCAGTTTAATAATAAATATTTATAAAACATTTGTGTAAATCCACTTTTTATTCTGCTGCAGGTACTGCGTTGATAGGGACAATATTTTACAAGCAATGCGATATTTGAACTTGCTGACAGGATGTTCACGAGTCGTTGCTAAGGAATGGATAAAAGAAGCCACAGTTTTTTTGGAAACAAAACAAGCTGTTGATCTATTGTTGTCTTACACTACAAGCATATCGTATTCATCTGTACATGGCAATTGAAATGTATTTGTTGTTCTAATACCGCAAGTAGCCAAGTAATTAGAGAGCATAATAATTAATGTTTCTATTTGATAGGCTAACATATTATGTATTTGTTATTCATTTTCTATTAATTACTTCAAACCGCGCTCTATGTTATATTCCCATGTAAATAAATATTTTGTAAATAAATATTTCACTGGAAAATGGTTACAAATTATTAGCTACTTTAATACTGTTGTGGATGTTTAGACTTCAGACAATTAAAAATTAATAGGTTTGAATAGATGATTAGGAATATTAGGATACAGAGTAATTTATTATGTGATGACTGATGAGTAGCCACTTGTTATCAGGTGACAAGGAAGATAATAAACAAGTATAATTATACAAATCTATCTATCAGGGAACAATAAAATAAACATGATATGTAATTAGTAATCTATCTGGGTTGTAGATATAACTGCTGGGTATTTATTTTATACTTTACCTTAACATTTTACAATTTTATTATCAAGTGTTAAATTTCCATCTTAAACAAATAAAAAGTTAATTGAGTTTAAGGCTTCCTGTGCAAACCCTGATCCAGACTTATTGTATTATTTATTTATATTTAAATATCTCATATTTTAATAAAACACAATATATTAAAATAATTAAATATTAATTTCTATTATCTAATTTTATTTATTATCAATGAATTTAAACTCTTTTAACACCTTAAAAATATTATACCAACCTATTAATATACATAATTTTTTTTGATGACTTAAGAAATTGACATCTTTATATAAAGTAATTTTCTAATATGAACAGTAACAAATAATTTGTTTTTTTAATTTGATAAATATGTAATATAACATTGATTTCAAATTTTGAAATAATAAATTGTAATACAATGCTGCACAGCCGCAAAGGTGAGTTTAGTTAGAGGCATAGGTGGCACTTTCCCTCAACGGAAACATTTAAAAATATTTTATAGGCGACATTCATATATCTAGATTATAGATTCTTCATAACTTTTTCATTTTATCGTAATAAATAATTTTGCTAACAGAGACTAAAAATTTTATAAATGTTAAAATGTTTAAGTATTATAATATAAAACATATGTACCTATATAACTTTAGTAATAATACAACATATTATTTTTATTATAAGCATGATTGGTATTTTGGTTGGGGGAGGGTTATGAAGCTGCAAAATATGTGTGCTTGGCGGCATTAACACGGCAACATGCTAGGTGAACAAATTGTATTAGTTCCCAATAAATATTCAATTCAATGGTAACCAAATAGAATATTATTTATTGGTTAACTTGTTAACTGGGATCTTGAAAACAAAGAGAAAAAAACAAGTATAATATATTGTTTTACACTTTTCTACACAAAAGTATTGGCATCTGTACGGTGGTCTATCTCAAACGAGGTAACCGTCATGCTGCGGCATACTCGTTTACCGTGATATAATGGAAAAGTTTTGAAAATTGTTAAATATTTTCATTTTTCGATCATAATGAGTTGATATTTTAATTGTATACAATATACATATAATTTTGCAAGCGTTATCACCTAAATTGGTGTTTCAAATATATTTTATGGGATACGCAGATCATAAATCATATCAAAATAGGTAGTCTACTAGTCTGATAGTATAATTCTATATTCTATAATATATATTATAATATAATATATGCAATCTGAAATCAAGATAATATATAAGATTGTGCACCATAATATTTACTCTACAAATTTGATATTTGTAGGCTGTCATCTATGGTTACCTCGTTTGAGTTGTTACAAACAAATCCAACAGAGCGCTTACCATAGCTGAGCGAATGCCAATGGGTACTATTTAATAAATTTGAAACCTTATTAATAATTTATTTTATTTTTTATCAATTTATATCGTACAACTAACTTTTAATAAAACATTAAAAAACTGTAAAATGAATAGAAAAACAATTAGTTTATTATTATACATTATAAAAAATATTTATATACCTGTTGTAACAACAAAAAAACCATTTATACTAACAAATTTTAAAAATGAGGTGGTCTATCAATAGCTACTACTCCCGCATAACACCGTGCTACATTCATTGACGTTATTAGCATGGTCCAAGTATTGGTGATAGGATTGTAAACTTCTACAGAATCCAACATAGAAGATCTATTACATCCACCGACTGCGTACAATAATCCTTCTAATGCAACTACACCTATATTAACATTTTAATTTAAATGTAGTACATTTAAAATTCATTGTTTCATAAAAAAAATTTTGAATTGTTATACGAGTATTTACCTGCATATTTTCGAGGCAAATTCATGTCTGCCATTGTGGTCCAAACTCCTATACTTGGTCTGTATGCTTCCACACTTTTCAGAGTTTCTGAATCATCTTCACCACCTACAGCATATAGGACTCCATCTAAAATTCCTACACCCAAACCTATTCGATATTTGCACATTTCTGCGACTGGTGTCCATTTATCAAGACTGGGATGATAACATTCAACAGAGTTTAATAACGCTTCTGACAAATCATCATAACCTCCTACCTACACAATTGAATAAAACAATTAGCAGAAAAAAAAATCCAATGCCAAGAAAAAAAAACATTGGAATACAATATTTCAAAGCATTTTACAATGAATTAATATTTATGAAACGTTGAATAATTACAACAAAATTTTTTTAATTACAAATTTATATTTATATTCATAATTTATATTCATATCAAATTAAATATTGTAAAAGTTTAACAATTTTTTCATTATAAATTATATATCAAGCTTGATCAACTAATAAAGAACCATGATCTAATGAAAAATAAACAATTAATCTATATTTATTGTTCTTAAAATCTACATTGAACAAAATTTTATTTTATTTAATATATTTTAAAATTTTAACAATATTATTAAGTTATAACATTAATGAGATTATTTTTTTATATTAAATATTATGAAATCTAGTTTTGCTAATCCCTATATTATTATAGAAGGATTTATGTATATTATCAAGTGATTTAAATTTTAAATTTATTAAAATATTTTATTTTAGGGATTATACCGTGATAATTTATAATAAATGTACTGAAGGAGCACAAAACACAAACAATATTTTTTTTAATTTGAAGGAATGTAAATTCTAAGAATACTTATATATTTAACATTTTTGATTTAGCATCAAATAATAATTTAAAGACATTATTTATTGTGATGTGTGCTCCTTTAAAAGTTAAAAATCATAAAATATTAGTTTACCACATATAAAAGTTCATTCAGTACTCCGACTCCAAAATCAGCTCTTGTACTAGACATACTAGATACCATACGCCATTCTTGAGTACTGAAGTTGAAAACTTCTGCACTACTTAAAGTATTATCACCATCAGATCCGCCAACCTTGAATTTATTATATAATTTATATGTACCTACTTAACAATAGAACTAAATAAATAAATGTAAATTATAATTCAACATAACTTACAGCATACAGATAATTGTTTATTACGTCAACTCCTAATTCTTTTCTTGTAACCAACATGTCAACAGATGATTCCCAACAAGGTGATTCTGATGATAAATCTAGAACATCAACAGACTGAAGAATAGATCCAGAACTACTACCACCCAATGCAAACACCAAATTATCTTTTAATACAGCTACACATCCATCAGTACTGGGTGTTATAATTGTTGGTCCAAACTGCCATCGGTGGATTTTTGAATCGTACCATTCTGTACTACCTGAAGCTTTATTCCCTAATCCACCAATCACTAAAATAACCTGTTAAAATTAAATCAATAAAATATTTGCAGGAGATTAATTATAACTGTATTATACTTTAAGTAAACCACTAGGCTGTCTAGGATTATACCGGATGCATTTAGGATTAGTGATAACTTGATCTGACTGATTTCTCTTAAGAAAATGAAAATGTAAAGCTTCTAATACATAATCTTTACCTTTAAAAATTATAAAAACATTATTTAATATTAATTCATTCAAAATAGAAGCATATTTACAGGAAAAACTTACATTTAGGACAATCATTAAGAATAGGTTCGTCAAGTACTTTTTGAAATATAAAATGTTCCGATGTAAATGGTAAACGAACATGTTCCAATAATTGGGGTAAAATACATTTTCTAGAATCTAATTCATGTTTTACCCAACGAATAACACATTCAAATACCTACAGAAATAAATAAACTTACAATAGGTATATGTCATGCTGTTAACTGTAATACCAAGTCCTCATGGTAACAATTTTAGTTGAGTTTGTTTTCACTGATTCAGAATTTACGTGTTTACTTTTTGCAATGAACTCTTATAAAAATACAGGTTTGAATATTAACATAAATATTCAACATAATATTTAATTTTACCTGGCTATAACAAACTTTTTAAATACCTAACATATCTAACCTAACCAGTTTTCAAATTTAAAGTTAAATACAAATTTTAGAAGTGTTTTTTTAAGTATTAGATCATTAAAATATAATTTTTTAAGACATTATTTGTGTCATGTATATATTTTTTAGAAAAACAATACATCTGGGTTCTAATTAAAAAAAAATTATATTATATATGAAAGTAGTTCCATATTTTATTCCCTAATACTAAAATAAAACAATTATCAATTTTAGTTTTAGTTTACTTTTTCTTCAGATGGCACCGTAAGCTCATCACTGGAGATCAACTTAACTAACAGTTCAGATGATAAGGATAGGAATTCATCAGCCTCAACCATTTTTCTAAGAATCAAAATATAACATTAATGTATTATACACAGGGCCGTAGCAACCGAATATTGCGCCCGGGGCGAAACTTCAAAATGCGCCCTTAAGTATTTTAATTTATAAAAAAACTAAACACTGTATATTATTTACTGTTAATTATTGGGTATGGTGTCGATGTGTAATGGTTTAAATACTAAATATCTCGAATAAACTGTATGGAAAAAGTTCATAGCAACAAATAGATAATACAGAAAACAATAGATTACGGCCCTTTTACCAATACCATAAATAAATAATAAATATACAGCTATTTGAGCTGTTGAGAAAAAGTAATAATAAATAAATGTATTAAATAAACTCACAATTTGGCTATGCCTGCTGGCCACCTGCTGCTAATATAAAATATTAAAATATAATTAACAGTGATCTACTGCGGCCACGATATTATAATTAATAATTTGTAAAAAATATTACGTTTAACACGGGAAATAACGCCCAACAAAGATAATATTACAAAAAAAAGTACGTAAACGAGACGATTTGACGACGAATAATAAATAAATACTGGCAATTGGCGCGCTCGCGCATATCGCATATGATTAAAAATAATAATAAATACAAAACTTGTAAACATTGCGACGGACTCATCGATTCGCAATCACGTAATCACGTGACATAATCATAACAATATTAATAATAAATAATAATAGATATATTATAAGATGTATAAGAAATAAGAATATATGAAATGCTCGGCGACAACGCAAACATAATTGGTAATTCCACATTTCCATAAAATAGTAATTATTTTTAATCAATTATTAAGAATTATTTCTTAAGTGTAAGGTCTTCCTGTACGTTGATAGATTGTATTTACTAACTATTATTGGTTTTATACTTTTATATAAAATATATAATAATTATTAGATATTATTTTCAACTATGCTTCAATTAATATACCTCAAGGGCGTTGAAGTTTTTGTAAATAAAATATACAACACTGACCGCTGTAATTTTTAACATAAAATTAAAATTTATAATTTTTGCGCCCTCCCGAGAAAATGCAAATTTTTCATTTTTTGCGCCCTCCCAGGAATTGCGCCCGGGGCGTAGGCACCTCTTGCCCCCCCCCTTGCTACGGCCCTGATTATACAATTTTCTTAAAATATCATAATCATAAAAAATATTTCATACGCAAAATTTTGTTGAATGTACAATTCTGAACTTGTTAATAATTTTGTACAGCTGTGCAAATCAGCAAAAGCTTTTATACCAAGACAATTTGTAGGGTGCAATTGTTTCTGTAAAAATGCACAGCATGTCTCGTTTACATCGTTTAACTGCAGAAGATTAGCTGCTGGTATCAAAACCTTGAGAAAAAAATAATAAAAAGTTTCAATAAATTTTTTTGTCTAAAACAAATTCAAAGTTTGTTTATTATAGTAATATTACCTGTACATTTTTTTCGGTGACCATGATTTTTCCTGAATACATAAAGTCTACTAAGAGTTGTAAGAATCCAACTGTCTTATAACAACATGATCTTTATTCTTTTCTGCGAAATTTGTGAACATTGCATGGAAATATGGACTAGCCGATGCTAAAACCACTTTATGTCCAAATATTATAGTCCCATTATCTGTTTCCAGACTAATATCACAAAAAACCCCATGTCTAAAAACAAACATTTGTCATTAATGTTTATCTGGCAGTTTAAATCACCTCCTACTTACTGGCGTAAGGATTGTAATACTTGAAACATTTCCTCATAAGACGATTTTGTGTACTCGAATTTTTCTAGTTCACAACTAGTGGATATTGGTATTTTTCGTATATGTTGCATTTTAAATTGTAAATTTATTTAAGTCTTGGCTTTGAGGTTGTAGCACTATTATAACCGCCTTCAAATAAACTATTAAAAAATAGTTTAAAATATTAAAATAACATAAAGAAATGCAATCAACAAGAACAGAAACTCAAAATCACTAGTTAATAATACGAATGAATTCCAATAAATCTTTTGTAAAACCAGTGGAAAATGTGAATGTGAATATTATCATAACAAAATAGATAATATTATTGTATATATTATCACAGATTAAATGATCTGTGATATTACCATAGAATACTATAGAAACGACGGTGACGTATCACCTAGATCCCCGGTTAACAAGATCCCCATGGTTATCTAGATCTCCCGGGATCAATTAGATCTCCATGGGTCAACTAGTACCCTTGTCAACTAAATCCCCTTGGGCCATCTAAGCCTTCTGTGTAAACTTGGTCCATTTTAATAAATGTAGGTATATGACAAGTGGTAACAGTGGTCTGTGGTGATATAAACACCCCGCCTTAATTTAAAGTACAATAATAACGATATTTAATTCTTTGACTATGTTTTGAAGAGTTATGTTTGATTTGTTGTTCTTAAATCGTGGTGGTGGTTATAAGTAGGTCAATTTAAAATTCTTCGTATCGGCTATCATACAAATTAAAATGTATTATTTACGCTCGGTGAACTTTAAATTGATAATACATCTAACATATATTTATCCTGTTCACTCATGATAATACATTGAAGAACATGCCCAACTAATTATCATGACATGTTTAGTAGAGAATAGAGATACCAATCTAGTCTCAAAAACTAGAAATAGTAGAAATAGTTCCTTTTTGAGGGGGTAATTGACTGCAATAGGGTCAGTCGATAAGGATTATAGGTACCTACTTATTTTAACCTTAGTTATAATATATAATATAGTGCGGTCAGATATAAAATACTTGTATAGGTACGGGATTAACTATTACTTATATATTTACTGAAACAAAACGTTTATTTTTAATAAAATAACATATTTATATCGTTTTATATTTAATAACAAAATAGTAAATATCTTATATATATGTATACAGTGTGTAAACGGTAATCGAGAACACTCAATATCTTTGCGTAGAGACCTGCTATTTGAATTCCGTTTTTTGGCAGTTGTTATGACATAAAAATACACATTTTTATGGTCTTTGAATTTTTTTTACTTAACTAGTCACGCGCATGCGCATGTCAACTTTTTTTTTTTAAATGGAAACCCCCTGCTTTAACCACTAATTATTTTTTTCCTATTTTTTTAATGAATTTTGGTAGTTGAATCAACTTTCTAAGTCCAAAATTGACCAAGTTACAGCCAATCAAAAAAATAAAAAATTAGAAAAAAAAATGTGCTCGAATTTCAGATTTTTGATTGTAATTCTGAAAATAATTATTTTAGGATTGTTAAACATTGACATTTTTGTAACTATTTATTACGGTGATATTTAATTCTCTGTATGTGATTTAGTTGTCCTGAATGTAGAATATGACTTCCTAAATAAAATAAGTTATTATAAAATATACTATTCAATTTTCTTATAATTGGATAATTTAACAACTTTGAACTCAGATTTATTTTAATAAACAAATGGTAATTAGTACCTACCGATTACTATACAGCTACCTTTTTACCTAATAATATAATGTAGAGTAATTTCAATATAAACTTCATAATTTCATAATGAAGTCATAAAATATTGATTTAAACAATGTAAAAATAATGAAAAAAAAACATCAAAAATGTTTAGAGACCTCTGCCGTATTTGATTTTCCTAAATAATTAATGTTTTTTTTTTTGAAGTTGCCTATGCACCTAATCCTATATTTAAAATTGTATAATGAGTAATGACTATTATCATAAGCTATATATAGGAACTTGTAACGCCTTTAAAGCTTAAAGCAGTATCAGTTTGGTCAAATTTTTTAATTTTGTTAGTGTATTTTTTTTTTTATTTAAGAAGTCATGTTTTACATTCAGGACGACTAAATGACATTTAGAGCGCAACTGATGTGTCATGTGATACCTACGATTGTTTTCCAGTTTTTTCACATAAAAGCTGGTACTGTGCATAGATAGAAATTTAACATGTGGGGGGCTCATCATAGTAAAATTTAAATATTTTCTATGATCGTGTAATCCCTACCTACCTCTGACTATGAAGGTAGGCATGTATGTATTATTTTTTACCTACTTTAATATTTGTGTAGGTACATACAACTTTTATTACATTTTAAAAGGTTGAATTAGTTTGATTTGGTTGTACCAAATTATTAAATAAACATTAATAAGTTTTCCCCTTTAATAAATGTGTAAAAATATATGCAAGCCACTAGTGTTATAGTACCTATACGGCTATACAAATATAACATTTAAAAATAATAACAGGGCTTTTCAATCTTCAATGAACTAGACTACCAAACTACGTGAGTGACTGAGTCTTCAGTATCTTGTACCTACCTAATTTAAATAATTATATGTGCCTAGGTAGTGCAAATATTGTTAACCTAACCAGAAATAACTTTATTAAAATATTAATATTTTAGATTCTGAGCGGAGCGATGAATGTATTGGTTTTACAATGATGTGTGTTTTAGATTCTGAGCGGAGCGATGAATGTATTGGTTTTACAATGATGTATGTTTTTATATTTTTATATTTTTATTTATATTTTAGATTCTGAGCGGAGCGATGAATGTATTGGTTTTACAATGATGTATGTTTTTATATTTTTATATTTTTATATTTTTATATTTTTATTTATATTTTTGTGTCTGTCATCACGTTTTAGGACAGTAAAAGTGCTTGGATTTTCTTCATCAGTAGCTTTTCTGATAGGAAAGTGAATCTAGTTGGTACTTTGGGGGGTCAAAAGTATAAATTTCCCAGTAGTTTTCACAAGCGCCGGGAAAAAACAACATAAAAATTAAGGAAAAACGGGAATTTTTACGCAAAATCGGTTTTTGACAAAATCGAATTTGGTTTTTGGTGTAACTTTTAAACAAATGAACGTAGATACATGAAATTTTCACTGGTTGTTTATATTTGCATTTTCTATACACGATAACATTTTCAAAATATTTTGATTTATTTTGAACTGTTTAGAGACATTTTCATTTTTCATTTTTTTTTAGTTTTTTTTCTAGAAATATCAATAAAATTTTATTTGTTGGTTGCGAAAGCTTGAAAATTTAATAGAAGGCTCCTAATATGTTGTTTCAAAGGCAGATGAAAAATATTAAAAATCCTTAGTCACAATTTTTTTTTATAAGCATTTAAAGTTCAAAAATTGACAAAATATGGAAAAATCACGAAAATTAGCAAATTATTTTGAGTTAAGAATTCGTAAAAATTTTTCTTTTTAAATCTAAGATTTGAAAATGAAACACAAGATTCCTTATAAGATTATCTACCTTTATCAATAAAAAAATCTCTACCGGACAGTCAAATTAAATTTTTATGAGCGTTTGAAATTCAAATTTTTACAACATTGGATTTTCACTCGATTACTCATGTAGCGATTTCCTTATTTTGTTGCAATTCAAAAACGAACAACTGTAGATACATGAAAATTTCACTGAATCTTTAAATTAGCATTTTCTATACACCATACAATTTTGAAAATATTTTGACTCTTTTTGAGCTGTTTATGGACATTTACAGCTTTCAATTTTTTTAGTTTTTTTTTCTATAAATATCAATAAAGGTGTATCTGTTGGGCCAAAAAGTGTAAAAATTTAATACAAGGCTCCTGATATATTGTTACAATAGCAGTTGAAAAATATTAAAAATACATAGGCATGATTTTTTTTTATAAGCATTTAAAGTTGGAATTTTGACAAAATTTATCAAAATCTCGAAAATTATAAAATGTTCAGTTTTTATAACTAAGAGTTGAAAATTTAAAACAAAGATTCTCTTAAATAATTCATACTGTAACCAAAAAATCTAAAAAATATATAAACACACTTATTTTTTACAGACATTTTAATTTCAAATTTAGACAAAATTTCATATTTAAACCAAGAATTACGATTTTAGTTATTTCGTTTTGATTGAATAATATTATTCGTGGGTACTTGAAACTTCTAAAGTGTACTATTATATATCTATGATAGTATCACGGTTTTTGTTGATGTATAACGCGTTATAAGTATCTAATGGATATTGTGATATGATTAGTTTGTAATTTATTATAGGTCAATTTTGGTTTAATACCATAGATATGTATATAATATGTCTTATACATAGACTGACATACCGTCACCGCTAAGAATCGTTTTTCTTATACAATGATATTATATCATTGAATTCAAATTTAATACCATCCATTATACAGTGACCCACTTGTAACCTACTGTACAGCAGAGCGACACCCACTTGCCCACCTTTTTATTTATATTTTTATTTATATTTTTATTTATATTTTTGTGTCTGTCATCACGTTTTGGGACAGTAAAAGTGCTTCGATTTTCTTTAATAGTACCTTTTCTGATAGGAAAGTGAATCTAGTTGGTACTTTGGGGGGTCAAAGATAAACATTTTCCAGTAGTTTTCACAAGCGCCGGGAAAAACAACATAAAAATTAAGGAAAAACGGGAATTTTTACGCAAAATCGATTTTCCAAAAAATCGAATTTGGTTATTGGTGTAGCTTTAAAACAAATGACCGTAGATACATGAAATTTTCACTGGTTGTTTATATTTGCATTTTCTATACACGATAACATTTTCAAAATATTTTGATTTATTTTGAACTGTTTAGGGACATTTTCATTTTTCATTTTTTTTTAGTTTTTTTTCTAGAAATATCAATAAAATTTTATTTGTTGGTTGCGAAAGCTTGAAAATTTAATAGAAGGCTCCTAATATGTTGTTTCAAAGGCAGATGAAAAATATTAAAAATCCTTAGTCACAATTTTTTTTTATAAGCATTTAAAGTTCAAAAATTGACAAAATATGGAAAAATCACGAAAATTAGCAAATTATTTTGAGTTAAGAATTCGTAAAAATTTTTCTTTTTAAATCTAAGATTTGAAAATGAAACACAAGATTCCTTATAAGATTATCTACCTTTATCAATAAAAAAATCTCTACCGGACAGTCAAATTAAATTTTTATGAGCGTTTGAAATTCAAATTTTTACAACATTGGATTTTCACTCGATTTCTCATGTAGCGATTTCCTTATTTTGTTGTAATTCAAAAACGAATAACTGTAGATACATGAAAATTTCACTGAATGTTTATATTAGCATTTCCTATACACCATACAATTTTGAAAATATTTTGACTCTTTTTGAGCTGTTTATGGACATTTACAGCTTTCAATTTTTTTTAGTTTTTTTTTCTATAAATATCAATAAAGTTTTATCTGTTGGGCCAAAAAGTGTAAAAATTTAATACAAGGCTCCTGATATATTGTTACAATATCAGTTGAAAAATATTAAAAATACATAGGCACGATTTTTTTTATAAGCATTTAAAGTTGGAATTTTGACAAAATTTATCAAAATCTCGAAAATTATCAATCGTTGGAATTAAAAAATTATAAAATGTTCAGTTTTTATAACTAAGAGTTGAAAATTTAAAACAAAGATTCTCTTAAATAATTCATACTGTAACCAAAAAATCTAAAAAATATATAAACACACTTATTTTTTACAGACATTTTAAATTCAAATTTGGACGAAATTACATATTAAAAATCCTAGAATAACTATTTTAGTTATTTTGTTGTGATTGAATAATATTATTCGTGGGTACTTGAAACTTCTAAAGTGTACTATTATATATCTATGATAGTATCACGGTTTTTGTTGATGTATAACGTGTTATAAGTATCTAATGGATATTGTGATATGATTAATTTGGAATTTATTATAGGTACCTATTATAGGTCAATTTTTTGTTTAATACCATAGATATGTATATAATATGTCTTATACATAGACTGACATACCGTCACCGCTCAGAATCGTTTTTCTTATACAATGATATTATATCATTGAATTCAAATTTAATACCATCCATTATACAGTGACCCACTTGTAACCTACTGTACAGCAGAGCGACACCCACTTGCCCACCTTTTTTTTTATATTTTTATATTTTTATATTTTTTTATTTTTGTGTCTGTCATCACGTTTTAGGACAGTAAAAGTGCTTGGATTTTCTTCATCAGTAGCTTTTCTAATAGGAAAGTGAATCTAGTTGGTACTTTGGGGGGTCAAAAGTATAAATTTCCTAGTAGTTTTCACAAGCGCCGGGAAAAACAACATAAAAATTAAGGAAAAACGGGAATTTTTACGCAAAATCGATTTTTCAGAAAATTGAATTTGGTTTTTGGTGTAACTTTAAAACAAATGACCGTAGGTACATGCAATTTTCACTGGTTGTTTATATTTGCATCTTCTATACACGATAACATTTTCAAAATATTTTGATTTATTTTGAACAGTTTAGGGACATTTTCATTTTTCGTTTTTTTTTTAGTTTTTTTTCTAGAAATATCAATAAAATTTTATTTGTTGGTTGCGAAAGCTTGAAAATTTAATAGAAGGCTCCTAATATATTGTTTCAAAGGCAGATGAAAAATATTAAAAATCCTTAGTCACAATTTTTTTTATAAGCATTTAAAGTTCAAAAATTGACAAAATATGGAAAAATCACGAAAATTAGCAAATTATTTTGAGTTAAGAATTCGTAAAAATTTTTCTTTTTAAATCTAAGATTTGAAAATGAAACACAAGATTCCTTATAAGATTATCTACCTTTATCAATAATAAAATCTCTACCGGACAGTCAAGTTAAATTTTTATGAGCGTTTGAAATTCAAATTTTTACAACATTGGATATTCACTCGATTACTCATGTAGCGATTTCTTTATTTTGTTGCAATTCAAAAACGAACAACTGTAGATACATGAAAATTTCACTGAATGTTTAAATTAGCATTTTCTATACACCATACAATTTTGAAAATATTTTGACTCTTTTTGAGCTGTTTATGGACATTTACAGCTTTCAATTTTTTTAGTTTTTTTTTCTATAAATATCAATAAAGTTTTATCTGTTGGACCAAAAAGTGTAAAAATTTAATACAAGGCTCCTGATATATTGTTACAATATCAGTTGAAAAATATTAAAAATACATAGGCACGATTTTTTTTTATAAGCATTTAAAGTTGGAATTTTGACAAAATTTATCAAAATCTCGAAAATTATCAATCGTTGGAACTAAAAAATTATAAAATGTTCAGTTTTTATAACTAAGAGTTGAAAATTTAAAACAAAGATTCTCTTAAATAATTCATACTGTAACCAAAAAATATATGAACACAGTTATATTTTACAGACATTTTAAATTCAAATTTGGACGAAATTACATATTAAAAAACCTAGAATAACTATTTTAGTTATTTTGTTGTGATTGAATAATATTATTCGTGGGTACTTGAAACTTCTAAAGTGTACTATTATATATCTTTGATAGTATCACGGTTTTTGTTGATGTATAACGCGTTATAAGTATCTAATGGATATTGTGATATGATTAGTTTGGAATTTATTATAGGTACCTATTATAGGTCAATTTTTTGTTTAATACCATAGATATGTATATAATATGTCTTATACATAGACTGACATACCGTCACCGCTCAGAATCGTTTTTCTTATACAATGATATTATATCATTGAATTCAAATTTAATACCAACCATTATACAGTGACCGACACAGAGCGACACCCACTTTTTATATTTATTTTTAATAGTAGGTAGAGTTAAAAATAATAGGTAGGAAGCAATAACATTTTTAGTGTATAATAAGCTAAGAATATAAGATTATCAACTACTACTAATAATAAATAATAATTAATAATATTGGTAGTACTTAATATAGCACCACTGTAATATTGTACCTATAGCTAGGAAATTGCAATAATTGGATATTGCCTAAATATTTCCACTTAATAAAGACACACGAGCAGGTCCCTTAATAAATTCAAGATTTTACCTTTCAACGGTTTACTTATTCGAGATTTGGCGTTCTAACGATTTTGCCATTCAATGGTTTGCATATTCAATATTTGGTCGGAATTATTTATTCAGGATTTTGCTATTCTTGCAAATATTGGTTCAAGATATCGACGATCAATGTATTAAATTTCAAGATTTTCCTATGTTCCCCATTCAGTAGGTTTAATACATTTTTCCAAAAACATTTAATTTGAAAATGTCATTATAATAATTTATATAGGCGTACTTTAAAGTTTCAAGTGTAAGGAGTAAGGAGCTGCGTCGGATAAGATAATAGAAAGATGAATTCTAATCACGAAAATTATAAGGAGTTGTGAGTTGTATAATATAGGTACCTATTTACTATATTATAGTAAATAGGTACATAAGATTGCATTACTATTTTCTTTTTTAAATCGGTTGAAATTTTGAATAATTTTCCAAAATATGCAAAATAAGCACAATAACGTAAAAATAAGTACTTTCCTGCAAAATGTATGAAATACCTATGCAAAAATATACACATTCAAATTTCAGATTTGGTATCACAACAATGAGAAATTAATTTATTTCGCTCTCTGCTACATTTTACAATAAATAAAAAAAGTATGCAAATGCTATAAGTCCCGAACACTGATGATAACAATATTCCGTTTCGAGACATAATAATCTTTTTAATAGAAGGCTAAAATGATGTAAATTTATTTATTTTTTCTCAACAATTAATATATAATAATTCCGCCCCCTAAATGAACCAAACAAATTGCCACCCCGGGCAACAAGGTACACATTGCCCCCTAAATACGACCCTGCATGAAACTTAACATAAAAATTATTTAGTATATAAAAGCTGCATGGATTAAGACTTAGCTATATTAAGCTTGGCATTTCTAGGTACTGTCACATTATTATTTTTATTCGTATTATCAATCAAAGTCGATCCTACGTAATCGCTAGTATCTACGAATTTAAAAATAATTTTCAACGAAATAAGAAATCGGCGTTTGCCACAAACCTTATCGCGTAATGTTGAACTATTATGTATATATATATGTGTGTCGCAGTGCCGCTCTAACCACCAATAACGCCCTAGGACACCAATATTTGACGCCCCTCTCGCTCACACAAAATAATCTCGACTTCACATTTTTGGATTATAATTAACCACATACATTAAATATGTTTAATACTTATTAATTAACGGTTCCTACTTAATTTTTAATATTATTATTTTAATCATATTTATTTTGTTTCTATAATTTTTTCGAAGTTGACACTGATTTCATTATTCTGGGTACATTCGTACATTACAGAAAGAAAATATTTAAAACTATTTTCACAAATTAGTAGATTTTATTATAAATCATACGTTCTGCGTTTCTGCTTGTGGCGTGTATAACAGTCAACATTGTAAATTGTATAAGTGATTATAAGTGAATATAATAATATAATATACAGAATTCGGTCAAAATACACTAACTTGATTTAATTTAAGAAGTGGGTGAATTTTTTATAATGAGTGGGTTATAACTTATAACATAATATACATATATCTTTACGTATAATAATTACAGCAGTAGCACAACTACCCGGGGGGTGGGGGTTGTTGATCACTGAGGCCCATAGACTGCAGGGGCCCCAGGCCCCAACCTAACTAATATTTTACTATTTTCTTATTTAATAACAAATATCAAATTCACATTATTCTAATGTTTTTATGTATGAATACAATTTCACTGTCAGTATAGATATTTGATGTATTATTGAAATATTATTCTATAAGTACAGGGTGTTGCACGATAAATGTGTCAAACTTCTAGAGGTGTTTCTACACCTCAAATTAGACAAAGAAAGTCCTTATGACCATAATCGAGTTATCAATAATATGGGTGATAATTTCTATGTTTGTGTTTTTTTGGTTAAACGCAAGTTTGATTCATAATAATGCTCATATCTGCTAAACCGTAGATACTACAATTAATTTGAATACATTGATGAAAAGCTTATAAAATTGAGATTAGGAAAACATATCTTACAAGGTTCCCACCTGATTTTTTGGGTAAAAAGAATAACACAAATGTTTTAAAACTTTAAAATGTCGAAATTTTAAAAAAATTCAGTTTTATCTAACAACAATTATTTTTTAAGGTAGGGGTCATAAGGACTTTTTTTGTTCCATTTGAGGTGTAGAAACACCTCTAAAAGTTTGACACATTTATTTTGCAACACCCTGTATAAAATAATGATGACATTTTTCCATATTTTACCAGGCAAATTAAAGGAGGATTATTAAACACAACAATTAAGGACCTCGCTTTGTTGATAATTTTTTTCTTTAGTTTCTTAAAAAACTGCGATTTTCTTCAATTTGCCGATTACAAAACCAGAAAAAAAATCTTTTTCAAGTGAAGATATTATTTAGTACTACCTGCAAAGATATGAATTAGTTTAGTTTATAAGTATATTACTTAAGAGGACGCCACACCCGCATGTGTTGTCTCCGTCTTACAAACGCGTAACATAGCAAATTACGTCCACGGAAAACAAACGAATCGGCATCAAAAAGTGGTTTTAGAGTAAAAATACCTATAATAAAACTTAAAGAGAACAATATTTCGGAGGGAACCTCATCGGGGTTTTGTATTAATCTAAATACACAGCTAGATATTGAAGGCACAAAAACTCTTTTTTTTAAATAACCACAACTTTTTTAATAGTTAATATTTTTAAAAACGCCGATGAGGTTCCCTCCAAAATATTGTTCTCTTTAAGTTTTATTATAGGTATTTTTACTCTAAAACCACTTTTTGATGCCGATTCGTTTGTTTTCCGTGGACGTAATTTGCTATGTTACGCGTTTGTAAGACGGAGACAACACATGCGGGTGTAGCGTCCTCTTAACTATTTTATTGATGTGTATACATATTTAAAATATATTTTATGTAAATAAATTACTATTGTAATCTTATAACTTATGAGTTATAACTTATAAGTATTAATATTTTTATTTGTTTTTATGAATACTGAATATATTATTGAAGTTATGTCGCATTAAGATTTAACACATTATTTACATAATTTTAAATTTAATAGTATACAATTTGATAGGTACTCATCTTTGATATTCATATTACAGTATAAACAGAAAAATAATACCTAAAATAAAAACACCACATTTTTCTTTTTATCATTCATTTTTAGTACGCCCCCTAAATTCATAATACTTTAGACGCCCTAGGGCACTTGCCCCATTTGCCCCCCCCCCTTGGGACGGCTATGTGTGTGTGTGTGTAACTAACATAATAATAAAATTTGAAAATAAAACATTATCCATTTATAATTGTTGTAGACAGAAGAGTTAAAGTCAGGATCAAATGAGAAGATCAAGAATGAGTTCGATTCAGTAGATACAGTAGAAATCACTATAACGAGCATCGCTTAGAACGAGATACTGCCTACAACAAGCAAAACGTTAGGTCCCAGCACGAGCACATATGATTGCATGTTAAAATATACGTCTACAACGAGTATGGTTATTACGAGTTATCGGCTATAACCAGTAAAATAAAGCTGACTTGACTAACGACCTTCCGGTTACTACGAACAAGTACCTGCAAGATAAGAACTATTTTCGTTTCAGAAATTCAAACAGATGAAGATATAGTCAACAATGTCATAGCCAGCCAAAAAGTTGAGCTAGATAATGATACCGTAAAAGGGGGTGAGTAGGGTCATGGAGGTGAATCGGAAAATATTACAAAAAACTGTGCCGTCAATATCCGAAGATTTTTATTGAGAACTCTAGAAAATTTTATTACACAAAATATGAAGGGACAGATGCTGAAAGAAAAGCGTTGTCTTTATTAGACACATCGATCAACTCTAACACGAAGCAACAACAAAGTTCGATCTAAGATTATTTTAAGAAATTAAATCAAAATAAATTAATTCAAGTGTTTTATAATTATGTATTAAATCTCCAATTATAATAATAAATGTATGTATTAATGTATAAATAATGCGTGTACATGCATGTATAAATTAATCTCAAATAAAAATTTTTCATCTAAAATAAAAGAAAGTCGTCGGTTTTATTTTTGTATTTCCGCTTTTAATCGGTTGCAACGAATTTTCGTTCTAACCGCATATAACGAGCTACCGGTTATAACGAGAAAAACTAGCTGGCCCTTGAAACTCGTTATAACCGATTTCTACTGTATATTAATTCATAAGCAATTGGAGAAATATGGAGAAAAACACAAACAAAATAAAGTTACAAGCCATAACCCCCCCCCCTATATTATTGTAATCAAATAACTCAAATTGTTAATTCACTTTTCCACAAGAAATGTTACTAAAGTTCAAGGACGTGCTCGCGGGTGGGTTCAAACCCCTCCCACGTACACTTTACAAATATAATATATTATGTACTTACATATTATAATAATTTATTGGGAAAAAATCTAGTTTAGCATCCACGTGATTTTTTCAATTTTTTTTTTTTTGTCTATTAATGTAGTTAAGCATGCTGAAAAAGATGAGAAAGTCTGAATTTGGCGGTCAGACTTAGTTTTAAAGTTATAGCTCATTGAAATTTTTGGTATTCTCATATATACAACCAGCGTGGTCCCTAGCTCGATGCGCTAGCTCCACGGACAATTAACATCGAAAAAATCCCTCGAATGGTCATATAAAACCACTAAGGGCGACTGGCGAGTGTCAGAATTATTTTTGTTAAATAATTTTAGATTTCTAGCGGAGCGATGAATGTATTGGTTTTACAATGTTTGTTTTTTTTTATATTTTTTTTGTGTCTGTGTACACGATTAGTAGTCAAAATATTGCTTTGATTTTCAATTTAAGTATCTTGTTCGATTGGAAAGTGAATCTAGTTGGTACTTTTGGGAGGTCAAAACTCAAAATGTAAAATTTACAATTAGTTTTCGAAAGGGCCGTGAAAAACAAATGAAAAATTAAAGAAAAAAACAGATTTTGATTTTTGGTGTACCTAACTATAAAATAAATAACAGTAGATAAGAGAGTAACCGAAAAATCTAAAAAGTATATAAACACATTTTACAGAAATTTTAAATTCAAATTTGGACGAAATTACATATTAAAACTAAGAATAACGATTTTATTTTTTTGTTATAATTTAAAAATATTATTTGTTGGTATATCAAGCTTTTAGAGTACCTACCTATATTGTTATATTTTATACACACGCAATGGCATTTTAAAATTTATTTTTTTTTGGGAAAAATGAATTTAACCAACTATAGTAAATATTAATTTATTCCTAATACTAAAATTAATTACTTTATTCACAATATAATACCACCAAAAATACACTTAGTATGGTATTATGGCCTATGGGGCATGGGCTGACTCACCGTCTTCGCTAGCAGAATCGTTTTTCTTATGCAATGATTTTAGGTACCTATATCATTATTGGATTCAAATTTAACACAATCCATTATAGTGAATCACTTGTAACCTACTGCTGTACAGCAGAGCGACATCCACTTGACCACCTTTTCAAAACGTTTATTTACCTGGATTTTAAAAAAAAAAAATTCAAATTTGTTATACCTAAGTGCTGTAAACAATAAGCGTTGTACGTATGCGCAAAACACCGAAAATCGTGAACTTCGTAAGGCTATACCATAAAAACTATGATTTGTGGCAATTCATTATCAGTGTCTTTACTCTTTAGTAGGTATATTAGTATAATACTATAAATTATAATGTAGTCTTATATAGAGTGTAAAGTTTACATTATAAACTTTATGAAGTAATAAATATAAGCCCATAAAGCGTGTGCACGGGGAGTCATGCCAGTCATGGTAGTATGGTACTATGGTAGGCACTTGACTACTCTGCGAACTCTCCCCCCCACAATATTCTTAATTATATTATTATCATTATAGTTGATCTTTTTATTTATAAAATACTTTTTTACCAAGGCAAATGTAGTCAAATGAGGTTGCCCCATGCAAATTAGTTTTTATAACTTATGCGTTAATATAAATACAATATATATATACATATATTAGTAGGTAGTATTATATAGGTCGACCTACCTATGTGTGTGACGTGTGTGTTATGTATGACTGTATGAGTGTATGACTACCCTACCATAAATGCTTAGTGAGCATAAATGAGTATAAGGTCAATGGTAGCTAATCCTTATAAAAAGCTTACAAATTTCAAGTCCCTATAAATTGTAATTATTATTTATTTTTATAAATATTTGAAATGTTCATGATTTTATCTGGTAATTTAGATCCCGAGACAACTAGGTCTCCTATGGACTATGGTCAACTAGTTCCTCGTGGTTATTTAGATCCCCTGTTAACTAGATCCCGTTCGTGTCATTTAGATCTTGAGGATCTAGTCAACCGGGGATCTAGGTGGCCGTTCACCGAAACGACACTCCCCCCACCACTTCACTTTTTTTCATTTTGGCAGCGGACTGATTGATGTTGTAAGCATAGCGGGAGAACATGAAGTTATAAACAGTCGGTTGCTCTATTATCACTGCAAACTGCGGATATCACTTATCACTTGCATGTTTTTAATCAACAAAAAATAATTACACATTAAAATGGTCCTTAAAAATGTATATATATATATTTTTTTTATTGATCAAAATAACATTGACAGTAAAGGCCATTAGTTAATAAAATTATATTTTATAAGGTAAATATTGTTTTGTACTTTCTTTTCTTGATATCCCATTTAATAGACAAACTAAAGTTATTCAAATTATTTTGAATGGCGGGAAATTATCATTGAACTATATAATAACTGGAACGCTCACCGCCCATATGACTAATGTAAATAAAACCGAGCGAGTGTGTTAGAAAGAGATAGCGAATACTTTAGGTGGGTCGTAGGCAGTTGTCCGAAAATTGATAACAGGTCTAACCGAAAAATAGTTGAGTTGAATCTATTGCCAACATCGAAACTTAAAAAAAATATGTGAAAATAATTATGGTTTCTTTTGGTGGTAGCACTACTTGTTTGAAATTTAAAAATAAATGACAAAATAACTACATTTAATATTTATGTTATGGTTATCAGATTGTTGTTCATTTATTTATAGCAAATACTATGATAGATTAATATAAATTATAATAAGCTAATAGTATTTGTTTATATAAGATAAGTTATACTTATATATATTATATATATAATTTATCCGAGTTGTTAATAGAACAACTGCAATCTGCATTCTGCATTGTGTTACTGTAAACCTTAGATCATAATATTATACAATATACAATGTATGTAAATTGTAAGCTGTAAACACAGATTATATTATTATATAATATTATAATATGATAATATGAAAAATTCATAAACCATAATCATACATCATAATTAAAGTGATCAGTAGTCGTGCAGTGTGTTACTGAGTTATTAAGACATAAGGTAATTTTATATTTTATTATTGGTAAAATACAGTATATTATACCTAATATATATTTTAATCAATGCTACTCGTCTCATAGAAGTATTATCCTGTGTCATCTATAATAATAATAAAGTCGTATGTGCCGATCACTGATGCAGTAGCCACTAGGAAGTAGGAGGTACACAATTTTGTAAGTTTTTGTAAATATAAATTTTAAAAACTATAATTCATCTAATTTACAATTGTAATAAAGTGTATACGAGACATGAGGTTTACATAATGGTGCTTATTTAACTCTAGACATTTTTCAATAACACATTTTGATTTTTGAGTTACGTAATTAAAAATGGTTGTTTAATGTTGAAAACATAATAGTATTAAAATTATATAATATTATGTAGGAATGCTACATTCTTTTTCCTTATAAACTTTTTGATTAGTAAGTACCTTTATATTTTATTTTTCTTGAAAAAACTAATTATTTTTCATTGTATTCGTCATTACTCATTATTCATACAAAAATATTAAGACTTAATATATATTATATAATATTTAATATTTGTTTGAAAATTATAAATAAAGAAATTTATACATTTTGAATAAAGGTTTGAGTACTTAAGGTGTGGTTATTAATATTTAATATTACACTAGATACAATGAATAGGAATGTTGTTATTGTTTATAAACAAGGCTGGTAAGTAAAATATTTTTTTTAAATTGTTAAGTTAAGTTAAGTTTATATAGAAAAATATAAGTTAAGTTGAAAATTAGTTTGGTACTTTTCTTTTGGTTTCAACTTGTAGAAGTTACAATTTAACTAGAAAATAAAACTATGTATTTATTTACCTAATGGTCGATAACTACTAAATTATAATTACCAAATTAATTGTTAGAATATTTTTAATTACCTACAAATATTATAATATAAAAATAATAACTTAAGATGACAATAAAATAAAACTTTTTAACTCGTTAGTGCCCAGCCTTGCTTATATTTAGGTGCATATTACATAATTAACCTAACCAAATAAATTATTTGAACAAAAATATATAAATCAAGTTTCTGGGTAGTAAAATAAACATTAACAGTAGTAATCACATTTAAAATTGATTCTGTGTCTTTGTCAAACAAAATATATAGATAACCTTAAGATTAGGGTTAGTTTAACAAAATATCAAATCAAAATATAAAATAATTAAAATTAAAAATTTACGTCTAAATTATAATATCCTACTAGGTATTCTAGTACTGGCGTACTGCCAAAATTCATTTAAGCTATTCATCATCTGTAAGTTAAAATTAATTTGTATTGATCATTATAAAATATAATATTATAAGTTATGTAAAAATATGTACCAGGGTGAATACCAATCTCTCAAAGCTACTATTTACCTGGCAAAAATGAAAATAACATCCTTGGGTTTTGCTCTCCGGAAATACTATTTTTGCAGCATTAATTAGCCCATACTCATAATCTGTTATTATGATTAAATCGGCATAATTCAATGGTAACACACTTCTGACGTACCTCAGAAGTTGTATGTAAATATCCTGTGTTTTGCCTGTGAGGATAGCATGAACTAGTGGGAAGCTCTGTACAACAAAAATAGTATGTATATTATTAAACTGGATTATTGTATAATAATTGAATAAATATTAACAAACTTACCTACAACGTTTTTGAACAGGATATGGAATGAAAATATCTGATAAGCATCATTATCCAAAAATTTTGGTACAGTTTTGAATGTCCCGTCACAACCCGCTACACGGACCTAAAAATGATAGACAGAATTGTACACAAAGTAATTTATATTGCGTTTACATACATTTCTTAAATTTTGTTTGATTTTCTGTATATGAGCTATGTTGCAAAACAGGACACCTTTAATAACTCCATTCACAACCAATGGGCCTTGATAAAATCTATGCATAGGTTATTATTAAATAGATTTAATTTATTCAATTTAATTTTGTAATCAAATTGTATTTTACTGTAATTTTTGTAATGTTAGTGTAAACATTTGGTTTTCATCATTGCTAAGCAAATTGTGGAACTCTAAAATATTTTGAGGTGTTGCTGGGAACATTCCTTGTCGCAATCGCCTCATTCTTTCTGCACACTGAACGAAGGTATAATTATTTGCAGCTTCTGGAAAACTATTGAGTAAAAAAATAAGATTCAAACATATCAGAAAGGTAGTACATAACCTTACCTAAATTGTTAATCATAAAACCTAATATAAAATTACTAATATTTGTTTTATTTTTTAGACAAAGATAAATATGAATACCAACTTCACAATCGATTCCATGTATATACCACGAGGCACATATGAATTTACAGTTTTTATTAAAGCCTTTTCTGTAATGTGTTGTCGAAGGAATGGAACATCCAAGTTGTATGGTTTTACTGGATGACTATGTTGATTTGACATCTTAAGACTTTTGTTTTCTCGATCTGATGATATGACTGCAGTTCCCCCACATTCCCCCTTTTTTTTTTCCAAGCATGCCAAATAGCTAAACAGTTACAATCATAAGTCATAAGGTACTGTATAACTTAAAATTAATAGTTTTATTTAAATGTATTTTAAATTTTAATCTCACATTTTATTTTCAGTACTTTTGTTTTTGTAGTACATATTACCCAAATTGTCACAGATTATTTCTGTGTTCCTTTGTGTACCAGGAACTATGGTGTAACTATGTGGCTGGACATTGGGCATAGGAAGAACAGAGAGTACTTGTTCTTGAGGTTCTACTATCATATATACAGATAAACAATTGAGTACATACCTTACAGTTATTATTGGGTTTAATTCAATTCAATGTCATGCAATTAACTATATAATCAACTTACCAGCTTCATTTTGAATTCTACAGTAATCGTGATCATGATTTACAATATCTAAAAAAACATATAACTTTTAGTATGTCTAGAACTCAAAATGAATGGATTGGATATTGAATATTGATTTGGAATTTGGAATGAAGTACCCTACATATCAAAGGTGGGCAAGTAATAACTCAAGTTCAGTTAAGAGAACACAAAATCTTTAAGTTAGAAGTTTATTTTTTATTTATTGAACTTTAATCGTAATATCTATTGTGCAATGTATATACCTATTTTAATTTACTTGAATAATTAAACAAATATCAATTTTATAAAGAAAAATTACAGACATTTTTGTATTGGGTTGTTTTGACTCGACCTTTTTAACTAATTAGTGACCACTTTTTGACTAAATACTTGAACTACTTTGGGATTTCAGCAATCAAAGGAAATTGTTAAATACATACCACATTCCACAGTAATAGCTTGTTCTAGAGACATCGTTCAAAATTAAAAACTAGAAAATCACAGAAAATGAAAATTCAATTAAAAAATCTAGAAAATCACAGAAAATGAAAATTCAAAAATCCAGAAAAGTAAAGAAAATGTTCTTAATTTAACCTTATAATTTAATAAAATACCTGTATTATATTATATGATGATAATATTTATATATAAATATTTATATTATGTCTATATAACAATTAAAATGTATACCGACTTTTGTATGTAATGGTTGGCAACGCTTTTTGGTTTTCGAACTGTTATCAGTCGTCAGCTCCTTATCATTTTTCGGACAACTGCTGATCTCCCACTTTAGGTATTTCTATCTCTGTCTTTATTGATAACACGCTGTACTGTATTCATTTTCAATGTTTACCGGCATAAAATATATTGTGATTTGTGAATTTTGTGATCGACGTCCGTCAATTTCAGTTTTTTGTTCTTTCTGATATAGTCTGTTCATTTTAAGAAGCGATTCAGGCGGCCACTAGTAAAACCGGTTTTCAAGCGTAAATCAGGTCGCTTCTTATTTTGAACAGGGTATAGAATTGACGTGTACCTATATTACCTACCTATATTCTAGTCTATAGGTACAATAATAAATAATTTTAAGTGTTAATTTTTTAACTTGAATTATAATAAAGCTGTTAGATATGTTACTATTTGTTATATAATAATTTTAAATAAAGTTTTATTGTAAATAAATGTAGTAGGAAAGATGAATGAGGAAGAGAGAGAGAGAGAGTAAAATATGGACGAGATAATAGCAAGAAAATAGCAGGTGTGAGTAAAGGAGAGATAAGGACAGGGCTATTTGGAGGTGTAGGACCCCAAAAAGTTGGGAGAGTAGGGCGATAAACAAGAAAAAAATTGTTATTTTGTTTCAATCAAATTTAAATTGTTTATTATATTACATGAAAAATGTCAGGTTGAAGATACAAATCCTTAGAGGCAGTGCTAAACCTAGAAATCAGGAAAGAAGAGGAAGAAGTAATGTATTATATGTTTCAATCAAATTTAAATTGTATTTTATGTTACAGGAAAGAAGAAGAATATACAAATCCTTCCAGGCAGTGTGGAACATAGAATACAATTTTGGGGAGGTTTTGTATCATAAATACCAGGGGAAAAACTAGGGGGGAGGTTGTGACTCCCTGACATTTTTATATATGAGCCTAAATTATTTTCTAACATGCATCATCTATAAATAAATGCTAAACAATTTAATTTGTAATTTTAAGATTTTAATCATAAATCCGACTTAACCATAATCCCTCTTCAGCAAAAATAACACCTGCCGAAAATGAATTTTTTTTCAAATTCTTTATCTCCCCCCAGTACAGCAAATATTTTATATAATATTATTAATTATTACATTTAAAATTTTTTCGTAAAAACTAATACATTTTGAATGGAAAAACAAATATATATTTAGGTATTTCATATTTTAGACAATATATACTCAATACTAATACAAATACTCCTAATATATACGCTATCTCTTTTTAACATCCTCGCTCGGGCCACACTGCGTGGTGAGCGTTCCAGTTATTATATAGTTCAATGGAAATTATATAGATAGGTTTGATAATATTCTATGGTTGATGTTGTGAACACAGCGGGAGAACATGAAGTTATGCACCTTATCAAATTGATTCAGGCAGAACAAAGGATTTCGGGAGAGTGTCGTTTCTATAGTATTCTATGATATTACTCTATGTAAATATGCAATTAATGAACAAATTAATAATTTATTGTAGACCGTTTTCTCATGAAATAATAAGCAATTAAGTGATAAGTAATAACATTTCGATAGTCGAAAACTAGATCGAAAATCAAGAATTCGATGTTTGAATTTTGGATCAGCTTTTGAGAATTATATAGTGGAAAATAACGATTGGATCAATTTTTTCGATCGAAAGTTGACAATCGAATAAATATTTTCGACAACCATTTTCGATTGATTTGAGAATATTAAGGAACAAGTATAAAACAAATATTATCTATTTTTATCTATTACATAATAATAACGGTTTATCAAGCATAATATGGAATTCCCCTGACCGGGTTGTACGACTGTACGAGTATTACATAATTGCTCAAATAATAATAATCTTGAAAGCATAATACCATACATTTTCGGCACTCATATCATACCGAAAATGGATTTTAATCGAAAGCAGGATGAAGATATTAAACGCCGTCGACTGGAACGCTTGAAGAAGACGTTACTGCTGTCGCCGTTGGCGGTGTCATCATACTTGAAGATAACCGGTCACACGTCCAGCGAGCTGCCGTCTCGGAAGAAGTCGGCGACGTCGAAGGACAGTACGGTGACGTCCCACCAGTTTCCACTTCCGGTCAGGGGCATTCCATATTATGCTTGATCAACTGTTATTATTATGTTACATAATATTTGTTTTATACTTGTTTCTTAATATTATATTATAATTGATTGGAAAACTAAATGTGTTTTACATTTTATTTATTATTTAATACCGTAATACATAATATGATAATGTCTCTAGAAACGGTTAGATCACTTAGCACAAATTCATAATATTTGTCCTAAAGCCAAATTATTGAGTTCATCTAATAAACACTCGTCTTATTAATGCACGAAATCTACTGCTGGAGCCGACGTGAACGTTTTCCCTAAAACTGGAACGATATGGATGGCGGGATGCGACCATTCGCCGAGACATCGATGTACGGTAAATGTGCCGACTTAAGGTTGATGTAAATACTAGACTGGAGAAAATGCCCCGTTTGCCCCAGTCTAGTACTTTCCCCCAAATGACACCACCGATCTGTTTCCGCTATATAATTTAAACTCTAACCGTATATAATATACTGCAGTCCACATATAATATTATAGTGATCAATATAATATAATATGAACTCTACGGATCGCACACGGCACACTACAGTCTACACATGTACAAAACTACAACTGGTACGATCGTTGTTTGCACTGTCGCTGCGTGTAAAATATTGAATACATTTACTTCACACGCACTTTTCTCGTCGTCTCGCCAATATATGCGATATGTCACCGTGTTATTACACAAGTGCCATGCGGCGTCGTCGATACAATATTATTATTATGTAAAACGAAATTAAATTTCAGTCGCACGATATAACGATATTCGCTGCAGGCGTACTATTCTATATAAAATAAATATTAAAATATGATAATATATCGTGTTAAAATGTCACGCACTCGGTGCGAAATGCGCGTGCCGCGTAGTATCCAAAATAACAGGAACAACTGAACATAAACTATAAAGTGTATAATATTATTATATAAATAGATATTATGAGTTATGACATTATATCGTAACCGAGCACAAATTATAGTTTTAAGTGGACGTATTTTATTTGTTAATTCATCATTTTTCAACCGGGTAATTTATACGTTAACCGTGGAGTGTGGACCAAGTTGGCGAAACACTTTTATGAATATTTTATCAGTGGCGAACCCAAGGGGATGGACCCCGGGTCCGGAACCTCCCTCCCCCTTGGCTATATCATAATTTTATTTTTATTTTTAAAAGTTTCCCTGAAATGTTCATCGAAACGTAATTGGCATAATAATAATAATTAATATTGACATATTATATTATAAATATAAATTAAAAAAGGTGGGCAAGTGGGTGGCACTCTGCTGTACAGTAGGTTACCACTGCTGTATTAACGGGGGGTCAATGGGATCAATCCCCTCCCCATGGGCTGTATATAATAGGCAACATTTTTTGGAAACCTAACTCAAGACGTCTACCTTTAAAAGCGGGACTACTGAATAAAATAATACTCCCAACCCCAATGACAAACACCTAAATACGCCACTGTAGGTTACAAGTGGGTCACTGTAATGGATGGTGTTAAATTATTTATAGTATAGTATACAAAATAGTAGGAACCTTATATTAAATTATCAAGCTATTATACCCAACAAATAAAGTTATATTGACATTCATAGAAATAAAAAAAAGGTGCTCTGCTGTACAGTAGGTTACAAGTGGGCAGGGGCGGAGTGGCCGGTCTGGAAATGGGAATTTTCCAGAGGGCTGGAGTCTGGACCATATACATGGCCTGGTGGCCTGGCCATTTTGTTAGATTTTTTTTTTTTAATTTAAATTAATTTACAAAATATTAATTAATGCTAAATGCATCAAAAATTTGTTTCTATTAAATTATTGTATTACAAATATTATTAATGAAATAATAGTAAATTGTAATAGCCTCGTACAATCGTATACTCTTATGAGAAATCTTTGGATAAAAAATTACAAAATATTTGGTACATAAATATAGATATCAAATAAAATCAAAGCAATATAATATTTATATGGGTCGATTATTTTTATAAAAAAACACCCAGATAGTGTGTGGTCTCGGTTCAATCCAACAGAACTAATTACCTACTAAGAAATTATAAATTACTGATTCGACGCATTTCCGCATGTTGAAACCTGCAAGTTGTTTATTTGTACCCTGTAGGGCTGTTGAGTGGCGACGAATATAGCAATGCCAAATGGCTAATAATAACTAATAATACCATTGATTATAAGTACTAATAATGTCTAATACTAGTATTTTGTATATTTTATAACAATCAATGATAATACATTAATACATATTAATTTTGTATTATTGGTCACTTTACTTTGGTCATTGTTATTTTTATAAAGAATATCTGTAATAAACCCAAACAAATTAGTCATTAGTGTTTGATATTTGTCCCCTGGTCACTGGTGTTGAGTGTGTCGACGGTGTCGTTTATGGTGTATCCACGTTTTTCCTTTTAAGTAATTTTGTGTACCTTAAAAGTATTTTATTTACTATTTAGTTAAATGTTCTAGTTTACTAGTTATGACTTATGTTGGGATTATTTTTAATTTAAAAAAAAATTGAACAACTTATTATTATTTAAATTGCTCATAAATAAAATTAAGAAAATATATAAGAATTTCCAACACATTTGTAATAAATATAATTAATTTGCCTAGTGCATTTCCTCATTGATAATTTATCTTGCTCTTATATTTCAATATTTTGAATAAAATGTACTTGTATTAATTTAATTTAACTTTTTTCAGATCAAACATCAAACAGTAATAATTTAGAATCTAAAATCTCTATAGATTGTGATAATGTTTTCGGATTTTCAGGTATTAGTACTTAGTGGTATATTAATACAATGTGTTAGAAGACAGAAGTTAAAAGAAATAGCAAGATAGTGATTGAAATACTTTTCTAATACTGAAAGTAATTTTGGAATAGGCAAATATAAAAAACCAAATTAGAGCGTAGCGAGAAACAAAAAATTTGGTGGGTGGCCTTGATAAATTTTAAACTCCCGGCCTGGATTTGGTTATAAAATTTATCCAGGCCACCCACCAAATTTCTCGCCATTAGCATAAAAGACTCAAGATAATCATTGGTCATTGAATTTCTCAGCCTGTTTTTTAATTAATACTTCAATGTTTAAAATGGGTGTTTTATTATAAAAATAACCGACCTATGTCAATATTAGGTATATTGCTTTGATTTTATTTGATGTCTATATTTATGTACCAAATATTTTGTAATTTTATATCCAAAACTTTCTCATAAGAGTATACGGTTGTACGAGGCTATCACAATGTACTATTATTGCATTAATAATATTTGCAGTACAATAATTTAATAGAAACAAATTTACGACGCATTTAGCATTAACTAATATTTTGTAAATTAAATTAAATTAAAAAAAAATCTAACAAAATGGCCAGGCCACCAGACCATCTGGAAAATTCCCATTTCCAGACCGGCCACTCCGCCCCTGCCGTAGTCTATAATAATAGACAACAGAGGTCTCTCCCGGGGCCCGGAATGACAGGAATAAATTTAATAAAATTATAAAATCAATGATATAATATAATATTATGTTACACCTAATGTTTCAATTTCGATAGTTGATAATTTTTTTTTATAACAATTTAAAGTAAAATGTAAATTTGTCAATAAACCTAATAAAATTATCAAAATGTTTAGCCATTTGGGGGGTGCTAAAGCTCGTTAGCCACCCCCTTGGGTGCGCCCTTGTTACACAATTGCACAATTTTATTATATAATTTAACTTTTATAGCTAAAGATTGAAAATTTAAAATAATGTTCCACCTAAATATGTTGTACATTTATACTGTATTCTCAATGAATTGTGTATTTTTAAATTTTAAATTACGATATTGTGTTTTTAATAACTTATTAACTATTAATGTATTTAACTATTTTAATTATAATTAATATAATAAAATATAATATTATAATTTATAATGAAAATTATGTTATCGGTTTATCAATGTTGTCACATTTTGATAACTGCAAAAAAGGGGCTAAATGTAGGCAATATTATAAACGGACACAAAAAATTTTTTCCTGCGAAGATCCATTCGTATAAATACCGTGATTATCACTAAGATAGTAATAATTGTTATCAAATGAATAACAACAACATAATATAATTTTATTGTTCGCCGACTTTAATTGAATCATTTGAATCATTCGATTAGGTATTTGATATTTTGATATTTGTACGGAAATAGTAAATACAGATTACTATACATTCGTACAGTTTTGTATTCATACGTTTTAGTAAAAAGTTGCCATGCATAAGTGTATTGTTTTTAGTAAAACATCCAAAGTATCGCCTCGCCACATTACCTTAATTTTCATTTGTAAGTATTATTTTCTAGTTGTACTGATTATATTTCTTAATAATATGGTGCCAGTCTAATTTGTTCACAAATATAGATTTACAAAAAATGAAAATAGAAGGAAATAAAATTTCAAATTAAATTATTACCCAATTTATATCTGGAGCAGAATCTGCGGTACTCATTTCACAACCAGTAATTATAAACAAGGCTCAGTATATAGTAGATATTATTATGGCCAGAGGCTGTGACAAAACATAATCCAAACTGCACATCTGTTTAGAGGAGTAAAATAAACAATATAAAATAAATTTTAATAATTTACAGCAACACTGGTACCACTCTGAGCACGACTAGTAAATCATCTAAGAGGTAAAATCTTTTAATATTAATTAGGTAGGTATTCAGATATTTTTTACAACTTTATATTTTCAGAAAATTATATTTCTCCAACGATGAGTTTGAAGAAAACGAACAGACAAATAAAGGATTTGGAGACGTTACAGTCGATGATTTTAATTCACTCAGAAATGCCTTAGAAACTTAATAATGTCTAATTCACACACACTTATATAAGTATATTACCTAAGTTCCGATTTTAAATGTTTGCCAAAGTCAAAAGTTACTTAGTGGCTTATCGTTTTTAGATCATACAGTGGATTATACTTATTATGGTTTTCAAAACTGAAATATATGATGTACCACATACAAGAAACTATTAAGTTGAGCCAATGTGTTGACAATTTTCAGACGTTGACTTTCTTGAAGATAATTATTTACATACCATATTGGAGCGAGTCATGAAATTTAAAGGTGAGAATATTGTTAATAGGTTTTTATTTTAAAGCTATTTTACTGTACTATTTACTAACTTACGTACCCACCTGTTCACGGGACACATTGTATAATATCTAATTGTGTGCGTGGACATAAATTTGTATATCGAAAGGGCTCAGCCCGTTAAGTCAAAATAAATTAATAAATAAATAATGATATCTTACAATATTAAAATATCCATAACTTGTTTTAAAAATGAAATACGAATAAATGCTTAGTGCTTCTCTATAAGGTACCTTGAAAAACATATTTGCTTTTAAGTTTGAGTATAATATTATGTCATACAGGCGCGTAGCTAGAAATTTCAAAGGGGGGGTGTTATTCAAACTTAAGAGGACGCTAAGACGCGTGTGTTGTCTCTGTCTTACACACGCACGACATAACAAATTGTCGTTCACTATTTTCAATAGTGAGCTGTTAGTTTTGATACTAGAGTGAATCGACATATTATCAAACTTTTAGGTAAGAACATTATCTGGGTCTTAGCTTGGGCAATTTTTCGATACTTTCACTTTTAAGAAAAATAAGTGTATGGAAATATTAAAAATGCTCATATCTCGCTTGAAAATTATTTATTATACAAACGTATTACAACTTACCAGTGAATAGATAATAGTTTAGAATAATAGTTCTCTTATTTATTTATTTATTTATTTATTGAATATATTCAACGGGCAATAGATAATATTATTATCAATAAAAAAAAATGAATACATTTTTAAATTAACTTAATGTGTCGACTTTTTGAGGCTAGTGTATCTATTATTTCGTCTGTGGTTACGACTGATATCTAAATATAAATATCTCGATGAATATTTATAACAGCTAAGCCATTCAAGCGATTTTCACCAGTTGTATTTCTTAGATATGTTTTCAAGCGTCTTAATGAGGAAAAAGATGTTTCACTGCTTGCAGTTGTTACAGGTAAAGTAATCAATACTTGTAAAAGTCGACAAACAGTAGGAAATATGTCTTCGTTGCTGTCAAAGAAGGCGTCGGTAGCATTTTTAGGATTTTTATTTTTTATATGTTCATACCATATTGCAAACTCACTAATTGCAGATATTTCATCAGCTTCAATATCTGAAGAATATGTCTTAAGAAATTCTTTAAATTCGGTCTCATTTTTTTCATTTGCCTTTATTAAACAAGTAAATTGTTTTAATAGTGATTTATGGTTCAAAAATCTGTCATTTAGTTGCTCACAGAAATGATCCAAAAAAGGTATAAAAATCAAAATCCTAAAATAGACTTTCGGTGATTCTGTTGAAATGCTAAAACGATTTGTTCGGTTTATAGCTAGTCGAGGTATTGAAATTGTAATCCCCAATGGTAGTTGATACCATAGAGTAACACTTTAATGATGAAGTTGTAAACAAGTTGTAAATACTCTGCACTAAAAGATATCTTGTATCGTACATGAAACGAGTCAACGATAAACTGACACAGAATGGTCTAAAATAATAATTATCTAATTCCGTGTGCCCGTGTCCCGGTTTAAATTATAAAACATAGTACACCACAGTCGAGGGGGGGTGTTATTACACCTGTAACACCCCCCCCCCCCTAGCTACGCGCCTGATGTCATATAACTCTAATATTAAAGCTAACAGTACAAATTTGGATCTACTGTACTCACACTTGCATGTTGCTCGTTATTCAAAGAGAGAAACAAATGGTGCACTCACATATTTTTAACAAAGTTTTAATTTTCTAGGCAATACAATTTTCCTGAGAAACAATCCTAGTAAGGCTTCTAGTATATTGTTTCAAAGGCAGATGAAAAATATTAAAAATCGTTAGTCACAGTTTTTTTTTATAAGCATTTAAAGTTCAAAAATTGACAAAATATGGAAAAATCACGAAAATTAGCAAATTATTTTGAGTTAAGAATTCGTAAAAATGTTTCTTTTTAAATCTAAGATTTGAAAATGTAATACAAGATTACTCATAAGATTGTCTACCTTTATCAAAAAAAAATGTCTATAAGAAAGTCAAATTAAATTTTTATGAGCGTTTGAAATTCAAATTTTTACAACATTGGATATTCACTTGATTTCTCATGTAGCGATTTTCTTATTTTGTTGTAATTCAAAAACGAATAACTATAGATACATGAAAATTTCACTGAATGTTCAGATTAGCATTTCCTATACACTGTACAATTTTGAAAATATTTCGACTCTTTTTGAGCTGAGGACATTTTTCAGTTTTCAATTTTTTTAGTTTTTTTTTTCTATAAATATCAATAAAGTTTTATCTGTTGGTCCAAAAAGTGTAAAAATTTAATACAAGGTTCCTGATATATTGTTACAGTAGCAATTGAAAAATATTAAAAATACATAAGCACAATTTTTTTTTATAAGCATTTAAACATCGAATTTTGATAAAATTTATCAAAATCTCGAAAATGATCAATCATTGTAATTAATAAATTATAAAATGTTCAGTTTTTATAGCTAAAGATTGCAAATTTAAAACAAAGGTTCTCATAAATAGTTCATACTGTAGCCAAAAAATCTAAAAAATATATGAACACAGTTATTTTTTACAGACATTTTAAATTCAAATTTGGACGAAATTACATATTAAAAAACCTAGAATAACTATTTTAGTTATTTTGTTGTGATTGAATAATATTATTCGTGGGTACTTGAAACTCCTAAAGCGTACTAATATATATCTATGATAGTATCACGGTTTTTGTTTATGTATAACGCGTTATAAGTACCTAATGGATATGGTGATATGATTAATTTTGAATTTTTTATAGGTACCTATTATAGGTCAATTTTTTGCTTAATACCATAGATATGTATATAATATGTCTTATACCTAGACTGACATACCGTCTCCGCTCAGAATCGTTTTTCTTATACAATGATATTATATCGTTGAATTCAAATTTAATACCATCCATTATACTGTGACCCACTTGTAACCTACTGTACAGCAGAGCACCTTTTTTGGCTTGTATTAATTTTTAAATAGTTAAACTATGCTTAAAAATTGTTTTGTTTTTGTATTCCTAGTTTACTTCAAGACTCTAGAGATTCACAAAATGATATTTCAAGTATTAATGAGTTACAAGATTTTATGGACTCTAAAAGTCACTTCAGAAAGTGCATACTCACATCTCTTATAGTTTAATTGATGAAAATTCAACAAACATGTCAAGGTAATGTTACACTACAGTAATAATTTACTTTAATTAAACATAGTTCCAATTTAAGCTAAAATAATTCTACCAGTGCCTAGCTATAATTTTTGCTATAAAATCATGTATTTTGTGTTTTTTGTTATGTTTTTATGAGTAGTATACTTCAACATGATAATGACAATATGAGATACACAAAATAAAAACATTTCTTAATATTAGTATCAGATAAATATATAATTATTGAAAGCCTGCATGTATTAATAACAAATTAATAACGGGGTAGGAACTAGAAATACCTTAATGTTTTATGTTTATACATTAAATGTACTAAATATAAAATACAAATTTTCACTGAACAATTTATTTTTGTATATTATGTTATAATATTGTACTATGTTTTACTATTTTATTAATTTTTATATTAACCTTATGGAAATAGACTAAAAGTGTATTGCATGAATGCATACATGTTGCGCAGAGTGCATGCTATACCCAAGAATACCCAAATTACATTTAAAAATCTATGTCTTTTAGTAATTATAATATAAGAAAGTAAATACACCAAAATGTAATTTAATAACAAAATTAAAATAATTTGTCATGTTTTAGATTAGTTGAATAATCATCTTGTGAAGAATCACCATCAGAAAAGGCACCAATCAAAATGGATAAAAAGATTATCAGAAAAAAACAAAGAAATCTCAAAAACTGGAAACAATCAATCCATAAAGATTTGACTGAAAAAGGACTTGAACATGTATTTAAGACAGGCAAAATAATTCCAGCCAAAATTGTAAACTTTCTAAGGTCTTGTAATAGATGTGCATATAGTTGTTTAGTTAATTTTGATCAAGATTAAATAATAAGTATTCAAGATTTATACTAAAGTCTCAGCAGAAAAGATAAAATTGGATTTATACTTAACTATAAATCCTTAATTACTTCAAAAAGTAAAAATAAATCAAAGGACAACATTTTACCAGTATAATTTCTACAAAACTGATAAAATATTGATTAGAGTCTGCAAAAAATTATTCTTAAACTTATTATGTATTAGTCAAAGGTTATTAATAATTGTCATTCATCAATCATCAATGAACCCACTATCATTAACTCCGCCTGATGAAAAGCGAGACAAGAATACAACTAGTCATATTAAAGCAGAGGACAAACAATATGCCATAGACCATATATCTAGTTTCTATCTACTGTTGAATCACATAATTGCCGACATGATACAAAAAAGCAATATTAAAATCTGAGTTGCACTTCCAAAAACAAATGTTGGCCCAGCGTTTTATAAAAAAAAATTAAATGTTTAAAACCTTACAGCTCTTTTGTCTACTTCCAATACTATATGTTGTGCTATTTGGAAAGAAACAATTATTGGTAGATCGCATAATTACCTTGCAAGTGTGTTTATTAACATATTACAACATATTTTTGATAATAATTTGGGTATACTAAACATTGTTACATGGTCTGATAGCTGTGTGCCACAAAACTAGAATAAGATAATGATATTATTGGGTTTATGTTGAAAAATCCCAGAACAAAATCAGTTACAATGAAGTTTTCAGTTCCAGGCCACTCGTGCATCCAAGAAGTGGATAAATGGATAATGCACATTCACAGATTACGAAACATATAAAAAAAATAGATATTTTATCACCATTGTCATTGGTTAGATCTTTACTAAAAGTTAACTCAAAAAAACCTTTTATTGTCTTACAGATGTCTCTAAATAATTTTAAATACTATAATAAGGTTTGACAACTATATAACTTTAGCCAAATGCCATTTTTTGAAATTTGTTATTTACGCTTTAATCAACATTTGTCTACCATAATCATATACTAAAATGTAATACAAATGTATGTTGATGCTTTGGCCGATGCTTTATACACAATTTTAGCCGTTCACACAAATGCATTTTTTTTTTTAAGTTCAAAACATTTACTAGTAACTGAATGAATTATTCAAAATATGAATAAGTACTTAATTTTAAAGGATTATTATTTTTTTTAAATACATTTTAACAATTAGAATACAAAAAGTTGTATTCGAATTATGCCTGAATTTATAAATCAAAACTATTCAGCTAACAATAATACAAATAACTGTTAAGAATGAAAAAGTTCTAATTGATGAATATAATTCTTTTTATTTTAGGTTGAAAAGTTCCTAATTGTAGAACCAATTTATAATAATATATGTATTTTATTAATTTTAATACCAACCAAAACAGCAAATTATTATTATAATGATGTGAATTAAAGTTTAAACTATACAAGTTGCTACATGCCTTAGAACTTTAATTTAAACAAAATGATTTCAAGGAATAAGATATTTTAACTCAAACCTTAAAATTGCTCTCCTGGACAATTTCATAAAAACGATTTAGAACCTATTTTCATTCTAGACCTACGAAGCTAAAACGAATAAAGAACGATATTGCAAAAATTAATTTCCGAAAATCATTAGTTTTTAATTGAAAATGATAGGGAAGTCTATTTTAAAGTTATAGCTAATTGAAATTTTTGGTTATCTCATATATACCTACCCGGCGTATTCACTTGCACGCTGTGCTCACTGGGACAATTATAATTAAAAACATCCCTCGACTTGTTATGTAAAACTTGTCATGAATTATTTTTGCACCATCATTCTGAAGACGTTGATTTAACTAGGTTAAAAAAATTGTTATTTGTTATACCTACTTAAGCTCGGTAAACTTTAAGCGTTGTACGGGTGCGTAAAACACCGAAAATCGTGAACTTCGTAAGGCTATGCGATAACAACTTATGATTTCCGTGAGTTAATTTTTGCATCATAAATCTTATAACTGGTTGCAAATCATAGGTTTCCAAAAAAAAAAAATTGAAAAATTTGCTTGGGTGCTAAACTATATGGTTTAGACACTAAATTAAAAAAATATTCTAGGGTTTTAAGAAATTGTCTTCAAATTATCACTTTTAATTATTTTTATAGTGATATTCATAGGCGTGCGCACGGGTAGGGCTGATTGGGCTTTAGCCTTCCCTGAGATTTTTTCATACGTGGATGGGTTGGTAGGTACCTATTATGAAGACATGCCTAAACGTAGGTATATATTATAGTTTCGTTAACGTTTGTGTTTACCCGAGAGACTATATATGACTGGGCGATTTATTCAAAATTGAACACAAGTGTAATTGTTTTTGAAAATATTTTTTACATAGATTCGAGTCATTTACAAAACAACTTTGTTATTAAAAAACTATCCTTCTAATTTTTATTTTTTATTTTTGACGACAGAGTTTAATTTTCATATTCCAAAGTAGAATATTTTTCTAAGTATTTCGATACATAAAAATCGAATTTAGTTTGAGACGTGAGTAGTCTATGCGTTATAACTTATAAGTATTTAAAGTTTAGATGAGCGCAGTTAAGTGGTAAGTTACCCTGCAAAATGTATGTCCACTACTCCGCTCATCTAAATTTTAATATTTACATCTCATAAACTAATAGCCCTAAAGTCGATTTACCACGAATAATTAATAATAATAAATAAATACAATTTTTAATATTATATTTTAAACGTTTTTGAATAAATTGTTTTATTAGATTATATTTGGTTAAAATTTAATTAAATATTGGTGAATTTTGTGTGTGTGAAATATCAAATAATAAAAAATGATTGTTTACATTTTCCAGTAACCAACAAAAGAGTCACTTAAAAGTTTGTAGACTGTAGTGAAAATATCTATAATTGTGTGAGTGTGTGACCATGACAAAGGGGTGGGTGATCAGATTGAATTTAGCCGTACCTGACTCAGAGGTCTGCGCACGCCTATGGTGATATTATTGGTAGGGTAAG
>CARXXK010000004.1:21437235-21460572 GCA_949089665.1 Macrosiphum euphorbiae | reverse complement strand
ATCGGTGGACTTATAATAATTAATATAACTAATTATAAATTCCTATACAAAGCTATACATAAAATTCTAACGGCTTACTGTGCTAATCGGTATTGAATACAGTCCCTTTCTGCTTACAGATAGTTGCTAAACATTTTTGTTTATTGTTATTGTGTATGGTTGATTTCCTAAATGTGATTTAAACATTTAATGCCAAATTATTCTAACCGATAAAATAATTGTTGTTCATTATATTCGAAAGTGGTCTATAGTTAAAACTTTATTCAAACGCTACATTCGATTTTAGAGCTTGTACCTATATATAGATAGGTAGGATCGTCCTACCGTATACCAGTATATTAAATACATAATATATATTATGATTTATGTATAATATGATATAGGTACCGTATACTCTACAGAATGTCTGAAGTATAAAACTCGACCAATAGTTTAATACGTATCGCATACAAGATAGGCTCTAATATTATTATAAAATTAACCAAAACTTTTAACGTATGTAACGAATAAAATACGCTATACTTAATCCAACCGCCTAGTGGTTAGCGCGAAAAGCGGTCGTCGCCGTGTGACGTATATACGTAGGTATATTATATATATATGTATAATATAAACATTAAACATTATAACATTATCTCTCCGTACATAAGTGACTTTCTTGCGGGCGTACGTCGTCGTCGTCGTCGTCGTCAATTTCTAATGGTGTCCGGGGTCGTAGGTCACGGGCGGTGTGTACAACGATGACGGCTGAGATCGCGGCGGGTTGTGGTCTCAGGCTTGAGGGGGGGGGGAGCGGTGAGCGGGGTTTTATTGACGGTGGGATGGTGGTTGGAGGGGAACACATAGAAACGTTCATGAATGAACGCGAGAACGGTCGAGTTTTGACGGTCTGGCGGTGGCGGCGGTGGTTGTGGCGGTGGTGGTGGTGGTGGGGCGCGAGCCGGCGGCAGCGTGCACACACGCTTCTTCCGACCAAATAATATATTTTTTCGACAACGCGCGCTGTTTCTGGTGAATGGAGACTGGAGAGTCAGACTTCTGACTGACTGACATACGTACTTGGTGGGAGCGCGCGCGGGCGCGTGGCCGCGGCTCTCAGAATCTCAGGTATTGCCGATAACGCAGCGGCCGCGGGCAACACCAGCTATGTATGCGTTTTGTATATGATGCTGTGGCGCTGTGCGGCGCGTGCGTGTACAACAGGTGGTGTTTTATAATAGGCCGAGGTGGTTTATAAATTTAATATAATAATAATAATAATAATATTATAATGATAAATAATAATAATAATACCGTGTTTCGAGTATATTATTGTACCTACTCGCATATAATATTGTATTATAGGCAGGCATATTAAGAACGGTAGCTCACAGATTATATTATTATTTGTGTTTTTATTTTGGACCGGAGGTCATGACGAAATGACATATAAATAATATATATTATAATAGTTATATTGTGTAAGCATATTCACAGATGTTATGTAGTTAAGTAGGTATAGTTATAGGTTAGGTACTATAAGTAAATTAAAAGTTAAAATTTTACATTTTCTTGGATGAAAATATTTATTTATTTTATTAATGGAACTAAAATATTAACTGGATGAGCAAGCACCTATAATATTTTATGTATTGTACCTATACCTACATACAATTTGAAATTGTTACACAAAAATCTTTATGACAATGCCTTCTGCACTTCTATAGTATATTCCTATCTCACAAACCGATTCAAATTGAAGGTTATTTTCTATAAAAGTATTTAATTTGTATGCTTAAATTTGTACTTTGTATATATACATACACAAACATATATATATACATAGATGTATGTATAATAAACAGTCCTGTAAAGTATTTGAGTAAAAGTATTCAAATACTTTTTTAAGTATTGAATAACTTTTTAAATACTTTCAGCATGAAGTATTTTGAATGGTATTTTAAATACTTTTTTTTGTATTAAATACTTTTTGGTATTGAATACTTTGGTTTTTTATTTCGAACATTTTATTTTTATTCGAAATAATTTTAGAAATTTTAGAATGAATTAAGAACACAAAATAGGTAGTATCACCAATGGGTGGTTTCTTCCCTCAAAAAAAAAATCATACGCAAATACCCTATGCACATTTGCTTATTGTTCTAGTTAAGAACAGATTGTAAATTTCTTGTAAAAATAAAAAAAAAAATGTAATAAACATTTATTTAATAAATAATAAATAAAAATGATTATAAATTTACTACCTATGTGTCTATATTACAATAATTAGAAACCCACTTTAAAAACCAAAAGTTTTTGAAAAGTATTCCAAAAGTATTCCAAATACTTTTTCAAAGTATTTGAGTAGTATTTGAAATACTATACAATTAAAGTATTTGAGTAGTATCTTAAATACTTAAAAAAAAATGTATTTGAGTACTTACTCAAGTACTTTTCAAAAGTATTCTTTACAGGACTGATAATAAATAATAATGTATAGGTAAGGTATAGGTATACCTTACATTATATTATATCCGAAAACAATAGCATATAATTACTTATAGTACTTACACACTCACTACGTATATATACATAATAATATATTAATATACATGCACACACTAAAGATATATAAAGGTGCAGATAAATGATGATAGTAATAATAATAAAAAAAGAGGTCGTCTGGGTCAATCGGGGAGGCGCACAAGGCACATCCGGAGCAGTGGGACACCAGCGGCGGCTGCTCGTGACCGTCCAATATTCATAATTATGTATACCTATATGATAAATACGTCGTATAATATAACAACAACAATAATAATAAGACTCCGCCACAGCGACGGTGTAGGTACAAAGTATAGATAATATTATGCATGTGTCGTCAAAATATTATAGTTGAAGAAGTGGATACATTAGTACGGGAGGAATTTAAAATCGTTTAATGAAATATAATAATATGAATAATGATATTCAATCTAGCAATAATATTTTTTGTTTAGTTATAGATTATACCGACATCGAATAGCTGTATAGGATATTGGTAAATCTTTTATTTACAGCTATATTATTACGTCACTCGGTACGAGATGATTTTAAATTCAGTACCCATGTCGGTATAGTATATAATATCTATTCGGAATATAAATCCTCATCCGGTATCCGCGATACGTTATAATATACATGAACCATAGTTCATACCAAATAAGCTCTCAAAAGCCTATAAAAAACTGAGGGACTTATTTATTTGAGAAACCTAATTAAAAAAAAGCCCTTAGTATTATATATTTAAACTAATAATTTTAAATTTACTCGTAGTTATAGGATAGCCAGGTACACGCAGGAAAAGTTTTGATTGTATTTTTAGTTTTTATAAATAACTTTTCAAGAACCAGATTTATATTTATTTTTATTCGTGATTATTTTTTGAATAACATAAATAACGACTTGTCATTTCAGTTTATTTATTTATTAACATTTTCTATTCAATATTAATAATATTGATCAGCTTTCAGCAGCATATGCCAGTTCTGTAAAATTGTATTACATAACCACGAAATATACTAGATTTAAAATTAAACAATTATAATATATAGAGTATTTTTTCTTAGTTTTTTACATGGCAAGAATAACAACATATCTAAAACTTAATACTAATACATAGTAATTAAGAGGATTGGAACCGGTGAATTTCTACCTTTGTCTAACACACGTGGACGTGGAACATAGGAATTTAGGCGTGTTTTCATTCCAAGGTACCAACTAATCTAGAGAAGCAATAATAATTCTAACTTCTAAGAATAAATTTTAATTTGTCGTCAAGTCTACTTGAGATCAACTTTCCCACATTTTTGATTTTATTTCCCTAAATTCTAAAAACAATATTTTACTTATAATTACCACAGGTTTAATATTTAGATGCTAATAACTTTTATTTTTTTTAGTAATTATATTGTACTTAGGTATACGGCTATAATACATATTAAAAAGTTGAACAAATGGGTACCGAGGCAGAGCGGTCTCTGCTGTATATTAAGCGTTGTGTAGGATATTATAATGAACGTGTTGAATTCGGATTCAATGATATTATATAACCATTGCTGTATACGAAGAATAGACAAACAATTCTGATCGAAGACGGTCTGTACCTATGTCATATTAAAAAATATATACATTGATTCAATTTATTATACATCAATTGGTATCCGGACATTTCCCCCCCGGCTGATTTCGGCGTATTAGGACATTTCCCCCTCGTTTTTTATATTTTTTAATTTTTAATTATTTACTTTTGAATATAAAATTATTATTTTTAACACATATTTTTTAGCTTTTCTTCATATTTATTTTTTATTTTTGTAAAAACTGAAACTTAATAGTCTTTAATCTTAATTCAATAAAAAAATAATAAACATTATTTAAAACAAGTTAAGTAAAAATATAATTTTAAATAAAATATTGTCTAAATAACATAATATAGTACAATACAGCTGGCCAAAAAATCCTACATAAAAATAAAAAAGATTGTATAAACAAAATATAATGAATTTATTTGATGAATTTGACGTTTCTATTGCGAAAAGTCTGGAAGGAGTTGTTACACTACCTTCACAATTTTTCTTTTTTTTTTCCACACACCCATTTTTTTGTTTTGTATACATATGGTCTTTAAAAACAATTTTTAAACCACCTCTGTCTGTTTTAAGAATTCGTATTTTATCCATGACCAAAAAAAAAAAAATTTAAAACAAGAATTTTTATTGTAAAACGTATATAACCACTATAACCACTAAACCACTACTAAACTGCTTTGAACAAATTTGATATAAAATATTGACTCAATGCTCATGACGATTGTATAAGAAAGTTATGTTAATAGTCTTATATAGTAATTGACTGGGTTATGGACACAATTTTAGATTTCAATGTTACCCATCCAATTCAATATTAGTATACTATACTATTTTCCTTTTATTTAAAACTATATTTTTACTCAACTTGTTTTAAATATTGTTTATTATTTTTTTATTGAAATTAAGATTAAAGATTTTTTAGTTAACGTACAGTTTTTACAAAAATAAAAAATAAATATGAAGAAAAGCTAAAAAATAATAATTTTATATTCGAAGGTAAATAATTAAAAATAAAAAACAAAAAAAAACGGGGGGGGAGAAATGTCCTACTACGCCGAAAACAGCCAGGGGGAAAATGTACCGGGGGGGAAATGTCCGCCATTCACAATTAATTATATAGCTATTAAAGTATTTTATTTATTAATAGACAATAGTAAAACAGTAGGTTGAATTAATTTTTGGAGAAAACATTAAATTTGAAAATTTAATTATGTGTATAAACATTAATAATATATGTTAAAACTTGTATTACATTTTTTATTCTTAGCTTTATAAATTGAACATTTTATAAATTTATAACTATGCAATATTACAGACTTTCTTGATTATGTCAAATTTTATCAAAACTCAAACTTCATATGCTTATAAAAAAAATTGTGCCTATAGTATCTTAAATATTTTTAAATTGTAATAGTAACAACTTATGAGGGATTTTTAAATACATTTTCAAGTTTTTTGAAATAATTTTTATCGACATTTATAGAAAAAAAATGCCTTAAAACCATGTGCTGAATCTTGTATTGAATTTAAAATATTAGATATAAGAAAATGTTAATGAATTTCTATAACTACAAAATAATTGTATCTTCAGACGCTCATTAAAAATTATTGTGGATTTAGGCTAAACATTATTTTAATTCATCTAATATAAGGAACATTGTTTTAAATTTTCAAGTTTTTAACCTATCAATAAATTATTTATCGACAATAATTGAAAAAAAAATCTTATGCTAAGAAAAAGCTTATGTTCAAAAACAGTCAAAATATTTTTAACATTTTATCATATATGAAGGACATACACATATTTGGTGAAAGTTTAAATTTAAAGTATCTACGGTTATTCGTTTTTGAGCTACACCGAAAAACGAAATACATTTTGGAAAAAACTGGTTTTGCGTAAAAATAACCACTTTTAACACTCATAATTATTCAGCTTTAAAAACTACGCTGCACCATATTATGACTATTTATATAAAATATAGTACCTGCCTATAATATTATGGTAGGTAGACAATAGATATAATACCTATTAATAATAATTAATAAGTAATAGGCATTATTACTTTGCAGATAGTTCATAGTCGTAGTAAATATAAATACATTTTTTAAATATACAATCTATTCCTATTATAATGTAGAGTGTAGACGTTTTAATCAAAGGAACTTCATGGAAAAATATGGTTTTTGGCCCATCGCGGGAAAATCCTGCCAATTAATTAATGATTTTAGCATCCGATCAGGGCTACAAGCATATTATATTATACAGTTTATACACTGATATTTTATTAGGTAGGTACATATTTCATAATCCCGTGATCAGTTCATTGGTGATTTCATTCATGGTAGTATGGTACATTGTCAATAAACCGGTACGAGTGCATAAGTGTACAAATCGACTATTGGATTATTATAAGACAAATTAATAGATTTAACTAGAAATCACACGCCATAGTGATCAGACCTAAAGTTAAAATAAAATAGAAAATACTTAATTTTATACAGTAATATTAATATATTTTAAGCATTTATTAACTATTTTTATTCCAAATTATTGCAATAAATAGATAGTGATACTTTTATATTATTTTTTGAAAAACATTATGAAACTTTCACATAGCTTTGAAATTAAAATGTTTATTGACATATTTTGTACCTGAAGCCTAATAAATATTAAATTATGATACTAAACCTTACGCAGTATAGGTATAAAAATATTTTATAATGTTTAATGTTTATTGCGGTTTTAGATACACTAGTTCTAATAATAAAAGAGTTAACTACGACTGAATTCGGACAGTCCTGAAGCTTAAAATAAGTTAAATTTGAAGGAGTAATATATAGTTTTATTTGAAAATGAAAATGTGTTTTTTTTGGTGCAACAATAATTTATTTTTATTTACGAATAGCTGTCCAACACAGAATATGTTATACTTACTATTTTTAAATTAATGTTGTATTTTATTTTTTACTAATTTTCTGTGTTGCATTTTGTTAAATTATATTTTTATATTTTTAATTTTATGTTAAGTGTAAGTTAGAATAGCCAAGGCTTAATTATAACTAGATTTAAGCTACATATGAAATGCTTCAATTTTTACTTTTAAATATTATTTAATTTGAAGTGTAATGAACTTTTATTCGATGTAATTTTTTTTTTTTTAGATTCGATAACTTAAATATTTATTTCACGTCTGCTGTCTACATGTCCGCAAACCATAATTAGACAAGTTATATTAGACTGTTTGATGCAAATCAATCACTTCTGCACAGTAATTATTAATTATTAAGGGGATTCAATACTGTGATTTTCTGTTTTTGTCTAACACACGCGCGACATAGTATTTTAGACGTATTTTTTGCCAAATATACCAATTAATGTAATGAAGCGATAAGAATTCTGAAAACAGATTTAAATTTGTCGTCAAGTCTACTTGAAATTGACTTTCCCACATTTTTGATATTATTCCACAAATTTTTAAAAATGTCATATTCAAAAAGAGTATTTAAAAGTTCTGGTATTTCAATTTTTGGAGTAGTTAAAATCAAAAAATCAAAAATGTTGGAAAGTCGATTTCAAGTAGACTTGACGACAAATTCAAATCGGTTTTCAGAAATTTTATCGCTTCAATAGATCAATTGGAATGTTTGGCAAAAATACATCTAAAATACTATGTAGCGCGTGTGTTAGACAAAAACAGAAAATCAAGGTATCGAATCCCCTTAAGTTATTGTTTTAGTCCATATCTATAATAATCTATATGTTTTAGAGACAGTCTATAGACGATAAAAATTACAACGTTATTAAGATCCCCGGCGGCTAAGCCACTAATGTAACTAAAATTTCTACCCGTTGGAGGTTGGAAATCTAAACATTTTTAATACCTATATAATATTATCATATTATACTACTTATAGGTATTTTTGTTTAAGGCACCAATGCAATATTTTATGAAACGCATAATTTGCTATTATAATAATATATAATATTATGTAAGTACCTATATGTTACCGGAAAACTATTGAATCTTCCATTCTATAAAATTCCTAGGCCTTCTATTAAACACCAAAAATTAGTAGGGAAAGTGTGATATTTATATATAATGAGTAATGACTAGGTATTCTATAAAATACCGAATCTCAAGTTGGAAGTGTATAACATTGTTATGAAGTTATACCTTGCAAACATGGTCAGAAGAAAACTTAAGTCAGCAAAAGTTGGTGCTAACGTCCAATTTATTATTTAAAAATGATCAATTTAATATTATTTTAGGTAATAATTGATAGGTATTATAGTTCATGAAGTGAAGAAGGCTTTTAAAACTTAATACTCAAGTAGTCAAGTCTCAAGGACTCAAATTCAAAATACATGCCAAATAAATTTATTATTGGTTGACGAAGTTCTATAATGGAAAATAGCAACCAGTCAGCGGCAACTAGACAGGATTTTGTCAAATGCACATGCAAGTAAAAATGTCAAAATAAAAAATGTTTTTATGTAAAAATGAATATTTTATATAGTTCAAAATATAATACATCAACTGTATAATATGCTGCAATAAATAAATATTTATGTAAGTAATATACCTAATTAAATAACTTACACATTTAAAAATAAATATATTTTAATTAAACGTTATCTAAAACTTTCCACTTTAATTATTTATCTGACATAGTATTGTATAGATTTTCTATAGGTACCTAGAAATCCTAGAAATTATATTGAATGCCTTGGCATAACTTTAAATGTAATGCATTGTTAAATAGTATACAAGGGATTGTATATAATGCCTAGGATTTGTATAGAAGGATTATATTAACGCTTTGAGTATAACATCAACACTATATTCAATATTGTACATACTATACACACACATTATACATTGATCGAAAGTGCACACACACACACACACGAGGATATACCTACGTGTACGCACAGTACAGGTAATTGCAAATCTGTCACCAGCACGAGGAGAGGGCACATTACGTTCGGTTCAAGGAGGACTAAATCGGTGGGGATAGTGTATCCGTAGGCGAAGTACTACAAATTGACCGGACGTATCTGGATCGGGTTTTATGGTAAATTAATGCTAATGGAGTTGCATGTTTTCCCCCGTGTATAAAGTCTCTCGAGCGCTCACACACATTCCCAGTGATGGCTAAGCGGATACCTACAAAATGTTGAGTATGGATGTGTAGACGAGGTACAGAGGTGCTATAAAAATCTCGACTGAAAGTGGACTTTTTTATTTTAATTATTATTATTACTATTATACCTACCTACTACCAGTGGCGTGTATTGCTAACACACTCAGCATAACGGCATCACGACCTTTTATTTCCTTCTTAATGAGTAATGACCCTCACAAACCAGGCGACTTTACGACGATGCAGACGACGATTATTTCTGTATCGCTCACTCACTCAATTTCTCGCTCCTTCTCGCTCTATCCTTCCACTCACTATAGATACCTGTATCTACCATGATCGGTAACAATGAGTAGTGTGATCGCCGATCGGCATTTGAAAACTCAGCACCGTTATGGATATATTGTCAAGGTAATAAAAATATCGATTGTTTTAAATTTGTTAACTTTACCCAATAATATTACGATACTAAATACAGTACATCGATTCTATACTAATGGTGTTTATATTGTATTATTGAATTTTAATTGAAAGAAACTTAATCCGCGTCTCAGACTTATTCGACTTAATAATAATTAAAAACTAATTATATATATACTAATATACTTATTATACTTACTATATTCTACAAAGTGTTTGTAGCAACTGAAATAGCTGGGGTGCAGGCCTCTGGCCCCCCGGCACATATGAATGAATTTTATTTTACAACGATTTGTGCTTTTCTCTCTCGGTCAAGTTGAACACAGATCCACAATATATTATTTTTAATGTGGGTCTAAAGTTAAAACTTTAACAAAATTCATTAAAATTTAAAAAAATTTAAAATTTTTGACTGTCTACCAAAAAAAGTTAAAGAAAACCTTACCAGAAAGTCACATTAATTTGTGTTGAGACTTTAGATAAATTTATGTATAAATTGTATGCTGTATTATGCTGTCAAAAAATCATTGGGGATAAAAAAAAAATGTTACCCCCTCTTAAATAAGTTATTGGGGCAACACTGAAAACTATACTACAGTCCTTACGAAACATAAACTTTAGGTTATCTACATCTTGGGCTATATTTTATATTCATAATATAATCTCTCTACATGGCTACATGACGAGCAAATAATTTTTTTTCATGAAATTGTTTTCGTAGAATAGTCTACGGTTGTTGCATAGAATATCCCTGCATAGTGCATTACCTTTGCCGACTAGTCGTGATCGATGAACTCAGACCCGTGACAAAAAAAAGTAAGTGTGGCTCGTGCGGGAAGACAATTTCAGCCTTGTGTGAAATTCAGCCCTCGACTGCGGCTCGTGCCACACACGTCGCCTACGACTGAAATAGCTCACTTTCCGCCCTTGCCACACAATATTGAATATACCTATTAACCAGTATTACCTACTATTATATTGTTTATTGTTGACAACGATTGTTATTATACACTGTGTAAATGTTTAATCGAATAGAATTATAGTTTATTTATATTGAAATATTTCGATAGTAAATATTTTTTTAATAATTTTATCCAATAAGTCTTTAACTTTTTTGAAGTTTGGAATTTATATAGTGTTTAAAGTAAAGTAAAGTAATGTTTTCAATTAATTTAACTATTTTTCCTTGACTTAAAATAGCTGTCAACAGTCCAACACAGTACTTAGCACACTAAGTTTCACAGTTGAAGTGATATTTCGTCAACCAATTAAGATGTGGCTGCAGGTCGTAGTTATGCTATAGCTATTATAATAGCTAATGTTATAATTGTAGTTAGTTTCTGTTTTACCTGCGTTAATATTACTTATAAATAAGTATTTAAAATAAGGTAATTATTGTGGCTCGTAACTTCATACACTAAAAATTGTCAAAATATGCACTAAAAAGTTCGAAAATATGCAATGATATGCCTTATCATATTTAAATTTTGCAATCAAAATATGCATTATGTAAAATAAATATGACCAAATTTTAAAATAATAAGAATAAATCCATAAATTTTAAAAATATTTTATTCCTTTTAATTTTTATATATTTAACAGTCAAAATTGATAAAATTAAAAAATTAAATGAATACTTTTGTGAAGTTCAAATGGCTTTGTCATCTTTATAAATCGTAATTAGCTCGTCATTTTTTGTCTAATTGTGTACACCATTATTCAGCACCAACAATGAAAACATTTGGAATGAAATATTAGATATTTCATTTTGAGATAATTTAGTAATATATTTATAAAAAAAAAGGTGGACAAGTGGGTGTCGCTCTGCTGTACAGTAGGTTATAAGTGGGTCACTGTATAATGGATGGTATTACATTTGAATTCAATAATATTATATCATTCACTCAGAATCTAAAATTATATTTACTTAAGAAATTATATTGTACTATTAGTGTTTTTTTTATGTTTTCCAACTTAAGTGGGCGCACTTATAGACAAAAATACCTATTGTAAAAATTGTAGTGGAGAACTTTTTTAACAATCGCAAGAAGCCAGATTTTCGATATTTTTATTAATTAGTTAAATAATTAATCGATAAAAAATTAAAGAAAACGTGTTAATTTACCATGCGATATTGAACGATTGGCACAAGATATCAAAAATCGGAAGTAACTTTTCAAATATTTGTCTAAAAAATATTTTTATGAAATAATATGCACTAACGACTGTAAAAAATCGACTATATGCCAAATATTTCTTTACACCCAAAACATGCAAAAACATGCACTATCAAACTTCATATTATTTTTACTATTGTTATGAAACGGATTTGTATCTCAGTTAGCATGTTTTCCTGCGTTGCAAAAAAAAACATGCAGATGCATGAACTTACGAGCCCTATTATATATAGGTACAAATGCAGACTCTATTTTTTTAAATACTTTAGACATTATAATATCAGGTCTATATAAATTCTAGGTACTTTAAGTATTTGATTAAGATTTTAACTCATTAGGATTACATAATTATTTTTGAATTACAAAAAAAACATGAAGATGAATTTAATTAAAAACTGGTGTTGTGTAAGTATTTCCGTTTCACCACGATTTTTTGTTGTCTAGTTGTTACCTATTATTTGCAATAGTTAAATAGGTATAACTTATATTTATAAATATTTTAACCTTGTTTTGAACTTTTAGTTCTTAGCTATAAAAATTGAACATTATATTATACATTTTTAAATACAAAATAATTTGATAGTGTTTGAGTGATTATGATGGATTTTGTCAAAATTTTTAAGGTGACCGGTATTACCCACTGACCGGTATTCCCCCATTTTCCCTAAATTTAAAATGCTTATAAAAAAATGTTTGCCTTTAATCTTTATATGTTCATTAATTTTGAACTTCTGATAAGGATAAATTTTCAAGATTTTGATTCAGTAAAAATAATTATTTAACTATGGTAATTGAAAAAAAAATAGAAAAGGAGGTTTTAGTGTTGTAATTTATCATTTTTGTTCATTGGTTTTTACTGACGTTTGAAATTTTGATGTCTACTAAATGTACTATATATATAGTTATAAAAGTATGTATGCTTAGAGGTATGGTATACTAATATAGGTAGTAGATTGAAGTATAATTTTCAAGGTATGGGTAATGGAGGTATATTATTTATTTATTTATAACAAGTAAATTAACGATATTGAACGAATAACTATTGCATGGTAAATGCAATAAATATAAAGGTTTTTAAATTAAAGGAATACAAAATCAAATAAAAATGACTATATTATAATAAATAATAAAATGCATATATTATTTCTGTTAAGGTATAACAAAACATCATTAGTAATTACATTTAAATTAGTAAATTATAAGTATAATATAATAAGTATGGCAATATGGCATACAATGTTGAATTATACAATATTTAATTAAAATTACAAATAAAAAAAAATTGACAAATACTTATAACATATTTACTGTAGTACAAATTATGAATAGATTATTAGGTTTTTAAATAATAATATACACCTTCTAAAAATGATTAGCTGTTTGACAAAATTAACAAATATAAAGAAATTTACAACATAATATTTACAAGACTTAGTATAATGTTTATTAGGATACAGTTTTAAAAATGTTTTAATCTGATGAAATATGTATCTGCATTATTCAGTATATTATGTACAGGCGAGCGTAATGTAATAATTGAGACAGCAAACAAAATTATTTAAATATTAGATTAAAAAGGGATAAGTACAGATTATAAATATATATAGGTATACATAAGAGCCTAAGATTTACAATTTACATTTTACAATATTTATTAATAGACATAAGAGTTATTACCGTCCACGGAGGATCATGCCAACCACGGAATTTTTTTTTGGGGGGGAATCCGAGAATAACGATGAGCCCCCGCCTGTGGTTATGGTTCTTTCGAAGATTGAGTGTCTGATTTTTTACGGCTTCGCTGGCATTGACATTGTTAGTAGACAAATTATAGTGATTGCAATAATAGTAATAAGTTTTTTTTTTTTTTATTGAGCTTGAGCCTGGCAACTTAGGTCATTAGCTATTTGTTGTTTTGTTTGTAGGTTTTTGTTGGTAGGGGGAGGATAACGTGTGTGTTTGTTTTGGTAGTATTTTTGATTTGGGCACCCGTAGGTATCTGCCATGCCCGGATGGGGGGGGATGGTGGCACTTGCTCTCCGGACACCGTGACTTGCCCGAAGAAAAATGCCGCCTATTGCCGAGGTATCGAACCGGCGTCGGTGTGAATCGCAACCGACGCCTTAGTCCGCTCGACCACTCCGTCCCCCATAATTATTATTATTGTTATTCGAATGGTGTATATCGTGTGATATTGAACTATTAGTGATATGTTTGAACTGTTTAATTCTAATGACTGTATCGTTGCGGCTGATTGAAAATTCGGGAGGGGCAGCTGGTTCATTGCCGAAAATTAGTTTGGCTGCGTCGTAAACATATTGATAACCCTCTTTTAACGCATTATAGTAACCTACTTCCCGGACTGTTAGATTTGTATTTTGTATAAATTGGTTAGTTTCTTGAATTTTTCTGGATATGCTTCCTATATTCTGGATATGCATTCTATATCGTTAAATAAAGTTGTCATATTGCCCTCAAAAAATACATTTTAAATTACCAAATTTTTCAAGAATCAAAACTTTGTATTTACCTGTTTTTGAGAGAATTTGTACGCATTGATGTTAGTGAAAAAGAGTAATATAATTACGAGAAATTTTATGCAAATTTGTGTCATGTTAGGTAATTTTAATTCAAGACGTTCTCCTCCTTTTGAACCAATAATAATATTATGATCTTATAGAATGAATACAAAAATAATAGGTTTTATTCCCAGTTATAAATTATTCGGAAATCAAAATACGCACGTTCATAATACATCAATGAGTTTGTAAACTATACATATAATAAATTGTAAAACGCACTGATTAAATTATTATAATATATTAAGTCTTGTTATCACAAGACTGATTATTTTTTTCCAAAAAATGAAAATATACTATAAAACACGGTATTCTTTCTTAATTGTTTTACGACTGACCTAAAATGTTATTTGTATAAGGTCACCATGATGCAATGTTTTTCTAGTTGTTTTTAGCCAGAATACAAAAATGAATCATAATGTAATCGGTGTAATATATTTATTTTTATATTTATATTTATCATTTATATTCATTTATGAATTATATATTAACGCCAATCGGCTTTTACAAGGATAATAAAATACATAACAAAATATATACTAGATAAGTATTAAAGTAACATTGTATAAGAGTGATATAACTGTATAAGGGGGAGCCGGATTTGCGGGGGTCACAGAACATACTAAAATATACTACTATTGTCCTTCCGAATGCACCAACTAGATTCACTTTCTCAATACCAACAACTAACAAGATACTGAAGTTGAATATCAAAGCATTATTTCGGCTACTTATCGTGTACAATGTACATAGACACAAAAAAAACACACATCATTGTAAAATGAATACATTCATCGCTTCGCTCAGAATCTAAAATATCGACATTTGAGTAGGTATTTCATATTAGCCAATACTGAGACTTGGCGAAAAAATATAAAGGTTACCAATTTTTAGTCCTTCTAAGTACATGTAATTATTGTAAAGTTTATTACGTTATATTAAAATACATTTAGAGATCAAGAATTTAGTCCGCTCGCAGACTGAGCTTTCCTGACTTCTTCAAATATTATATTCTAACGATTTTTACATTAATTTATCAATATTTCAATATACCGAAATAATTAAAGTAATGCATGCAATGTTTGATAACGATTAGTTAATTGCTTTATATGTACATACAATTAGAATACATATTTTATTTTAACATTTGTAAAAATCTTTTTTTCTTCATATACCTACTATGGATAGCGAGACGCATGAGCAATAACTAGCCCATTTAAACAATTTTACGCACAAATAAGCGACGAGTCACTGAGTTAAGCGCATGCGTTAGCCGCAGTTCGTTGATTGATTTATATTTTACATCAATTCAAATAAATAAACAATATATACGACATTGCCACATTGGTATAGTATATAGAAACGCGTCGCTAATATATGCACTTCAAATTATCGGGATATGGATCCATCCTTAGTATATATGATCTAAATTTTAAGATATAAATTCTGAGTGTAATACAACGTGCACTCAGGTTAGGTTGCATCTAACAATAAACCCTCGTAGGATAGGTTAATAATATGAATTATTAAAATACATATTCAATAAACGGCGCTTTGGTGTCCATGTACCATATAAGCTTCTTCAGCTTCATTAAATGAAATGGATTTGGATAAGCCCACGATACGTGTGAGCAATTATGCTGCAGGTCGGCTGACTTTGACGGTCGGCTGACGGCTTATTTACCATGATAAATATTGAGGTGATAGCCCCTACAATGGAAATTCAAACACCATCTGACACAGTAGTACACACAGAGTTGAAAATCCTGGCAGAACCCAATGTGGCGATGCTAGTGTCCAGTCGTTTATGCGGACCAGCAGGATACGACCAGCAGGATACGGACACGGTGGTAATAACCGCGAACACGGTCAAACCTATAGACGCCGTTCACTTTGGTGCCGTATTAAAAAAAAAAAAATTGGGTGTGTGAGTTGTGCTTAGTGCCGATAATTCACTGTTGTGGCCTCTGCTTTATACAGTTTATATACCATCTACAACTTTTAAAATGTTAATACAATTGTTGTAGATAGGATGATTATAAGTTTATATAAAAATAAATTAGAATAATTTATTAGTAATTAGGTGCTGTAAATTGTATAATGATTAACAAAAATAAACATCTGGGTGTTGAATACTTCAATTGGTTTCTATTTTATCTAATATTGATAAATTCCAAAACGCCATTTTAAAGTTGAATAAATTCATTATGAAATGAAAATTGATGATGACAACTGAGTATGCTTGGCGATTGCCGAATCACGGCAGTAAATGTATTAATTATTTTTTTATATAGAACCTATAGGTATTTTATTTCAATAGCTATATTAGAACGTTTTATTTTGTTTCACTAAACGGCTGATCATTAAATCGCGATTATGAAAAAACAGTTATATTTTTAGTTTGTTGTCTATTGTAATTTTTGTTTTTAATACTGAAAATAAAAATAAAATTTTTTTTTTCTAAATAGTCAATTCGTAATACTAATTTGTGACAAATTTTTATGGTAAAAACGTTTATTTAAAAGTCAAGTTAATTAATTTTTTTAAATATATTAATATGAGCATTATTTTGCAGTAAATTAATATTTGAAACGTACATAATAAAATGTTTAACAAAATACAAGTATCTACCTTAAACTGTTTACTATCCATATAATTTTCATAATTTTTTTTATACGTTTAACTGTATAGTATCAATTTGTTTTTTATTTGTCAACTCCTTCCGTTACACTCTGTATAATGTATATATATATCGCTCCACCCGGAATCTAAAATAAGATTTTTTTAAACTTGCAGATAACCCTATTTAAATATCTTCCCACAATACAATGTTATCAACACAATAAATAAAAATTACCTCGTTACATTTATTATATTATTATTATTTATTACGAATGTACCTATATATTATAATAGTTAAATATTTATACATAGTGCGTATACTATAACCAGCTATACCCATAGCTATATTGCATATAATTATTACTTATTTAATTTTTATCCTAATTGTTAATCCTAGGATTTTTTTAGTCCGCGGTTGTACCTACTTATTTATAAATGAGACAGATATGTCTTTAAATCGGAAAGTAATGGTCAATAATTGAGCTGGAAATTTAATTACGAGCAATATTTAGGTAAGTGCCTAAAAATACGCACATAGTATATTTTTGGATTTTATGGCATAACAAATTTATCTAGATTACATTTTATTATTCATCTATGTTTTTATTTTGTTTATCTGATATAGTTGCCTTCCTTAAGTTATTTCTCCAGATTTTGAATCATACAAAAAAAAGAACTTTTATTAATAACATTTTTTATTATTTGTTTTTTTTTTATACCTATTGGTATCCAGGAAATGTTGAATACTTAAATTATTAACATTTATTCTAAATAAATATAATTAACTGTAAAGTAAGTGATTCCAGCATCGTTTCAATAACATTATGTCTGTAACGGTTATTATTCAAAATCCATAATTAATGTGCTGATATTTACAATTTTTTATAATGCACTCCTAGCAGGAATGTCTACAACGCCTTGTATACGTATGTTGGAATTTCGAGATAAATTGAAAAAATAAATAAATAAACAACACTACAAGAATCTGTGGCCGAACAATTCTTCATTAGCATATTCAGTAGCACTCGGTACACAGGATGGTGATAAACTGTTGTTTGTTCAGCTATCATGTGTTGGTCTAACACTTCTCCTGTTACGCCTTCGATGTGGCCCCTGTATGTGTAAAAAGAGAAATAAAGAATCGGTGTGCGTGTGTTTGTGTATGTGTGTGTGCGTGTTTGTGTGTTTGTGTTTGTGTGTGTGTGTTTGTATGTATGTGTGAACACATATTGTAATCGTTCAGACACCTCTTGGGCAGTCGATAATGAGCAAACACACCGAAAAGAAGTCGCGAGTTGTTTTTTTTACGTTTTTAATGGACGTTCTTTTTTGGAATTATTTTTAAACACCGGAAACGAGACGTTTACATCGAGAAGCATAAAATTTACGATTATTATCTTGACCGTGCAGCGTCCTCAGGTGGTATATAAAATCAAAGCAGCCAGCTCCACCGACTATAATTTCAAATACTCGTATTGTACTTGTACATCACATATTTTGTTTGAATTCTAGTGTCTATAAAATCTATTACACTTAAATCATGATACTTAATAAATTAAGATTATTTCATTATTATACTTTTCATTATCCAATATAATAGGGATTTATGTGTTAACTATAAAAAATATGATGTGAAACAAATAATGTGTAATAAAGGTTTCCAACATTACCTATTTTCATACAATTTATAACCATTATATATAGTACGTCTATATACCTTTGTTTTGCATTTCAATAACTTAATATTTTATCACTGATTATTATAGTTGGTACATTCATCTTTTTATCACTTAACTATATATAGGCAAGTCATATTAAAATATATAATTTAAATTGAAGGTTTTTTTATACTGAACAGCTATAATAAGAATTTGTCTACATAGTATAAATATATAATTGAAGTGTCCACTATCATCACATGGGAATTTCATCTAGGCTATTTTTTGTTTTGTTTCAAAAACGTATATTAGTAATACTGTATTAGTCATAATCATAAACTCATAAATTATTAATTAATAGTATATAGTATATAGTAGTACGAGCTAAATTATACTAATAGATTTGTGTGTTACATAATATATGCGGGTGTGTAAATGTTCTAGTTGTCTTTTCAGTCTTTCTGGTATGCATTTTTTGCATGTCTCATAAATTCACTACTTATAAAATACAGATTTCAATAAAACGTTTAATAGTCTCGACAAAATTAAAATTGTTAATTTATTATTAGGTATTGCGTTTTTAAGTTTTCAAAATGAATTGCAAAACCGACAACACTAATCATATCATATATTTATATGACCACTTTATAGATTCTATATTCATTTACACCATATTTTAAAAATAAAAGTATTGTTCCTTAAGTTTTATAAGCACTAGGCAAAATATGTTTTCGACAAAATCAATTTTGGTTTTTGGTGTAGCAACTCTAAAACAAATGACCGTACATGAAATTTTCACTGGTTGTTTATTTAGCATTTTCTATACACGATAACATTTTCAAAATTTTTTGATTTGTTTTGAACTGTTAACGGACATTTTAGGTTTCCAATTTTTTTAGTTTTTTTTTTATGAATATCAATAAAATGTTATTTGTTGGGTAAATAGTAAGATTGAAAATGTAATACAAATCTCTTAAATATTGTTACAATGACATTCGAAAAATTACAAAATCCATTGTCACAATTTATTTTATACGCATTTAAAGTTCAAATCTAGACAAAATACCGAAAAATCACAAAAATTTAAAAATTATTTCGAGTTATAATTTTTCTTTTTAAATCTGATATTTGAAAATGTAATACAAGATTGCTTATAAGTTTGTCTACCTTTATTAAAAATTAAATGTTTATAAGAAAGATAAATTCAATTTTTATGAGCGTTTGAAGTTCATATTTTTACAAAATTGGATATTCACTTGATTTCTCATGTATCTAGCGATTTTCTTATTTTGTTGCGATTCAAAAACGAAAAACTGTATAGACAATTGAAATTTATATCATAATATATTTATTTTAGTAATTCCTATATTTAATAAAATTTTGAAAATATTTTGACTAGTTTTGAATGTTTACTGACAGTCTAATTTTTTTTTCTATAAATGTCAATAAAATTGTATTCAAATGTATTCAATATTAATGTGGTCAAAAACCTCGAACATTTAATAAAAGGCTCCTGATATATTGTTCCTTTAGTGGTTGAAAAATATTAAAATACATGGGCACAATTTTTTTTATAAGCATTTAAACTTTAAAAATCGAATTTTGACAATATTTTTCAAATTAAAAATTTTTATAATTATTTTGTAGTTAAAAATGTATAAAATATTCAACTTTCATAGCTAAGGTTTTAAAATTCAAAACAAGGTTATGTTATAATATAAATTACTTTATTCACAATAATATCGTTAAATATACTTATAGTAATATCATAGGCTGACTGACCGTCTTCGCTCAGCAGTCAGCATCGTTTTTCTTATACAACGATATTATATCATTGAATTTAAACTTAACGCCATCCATGACAGTGACCCACTTGTTACTTACTGTACAGCTGAGTGACACCTAATTTTTATTTTAATATAATATTCTAAGCGGAGCAATGAATGTATTGATTTTACAACGAAGTGTTTTTCTTTTTTTAGGGTTCCGTACGGTAAAACGGGACCCTATTACCGAGGCTCCGCTGTCCGTCCGTCAGTCACCAGGCTGTATCTCATGAACCATGAAAGTTAGAAAGTTGAAATTTTCACAGATTATGTATTTCTGTTGATGCTATAACAACAAATACTAAAAATCCTAGAATGTATAATATTAGCAGTGTTGCCAACTTGTTTATAGCTGATGATGGTACGGAATCCTTCGTGCGCGAGTCCGACTCGCACTTGGCCGGTTTTTCTTCAGTCCCTTAGATTTGAAATTGTAACACAATTATTATAAACGAATTAGAGGTATATTAAAGGCATTCATTATAGGTAGGTAGTTGGTACCCATATATAACATAGGTTTGATAATTCTACATAAATTCACATAGCGAGCACTTGTAATTTTTAAAACATTCCATAAAATATAGATATTGGAGATGAAAAATCTGATTATTAAATACTTATTTTATATTATAATTTATAAAAAAAAGAGTTTCGTAAAATCTATATTATGATTTATGCGTATTCAGTTATTGAATAGATTTAATCCTGGGAAATGTAAACAAACTATATAATTTAGTTAACAGTTAAGGTTTAAGCTATTGTCATGAGCCACCCTTTAAAAGTAGTATCTAGGTAGGAAGAAAAGTAGGTACCTATGACATTTTTGACATTGACATATCCTATCAATATATAGGTATAACAAATGATTTAATGATAAAGTTTGACAGCTTGTATAATTTAAAAACGATGTCTATTGTCTATAAAATAAGGTCACAATAACTATCACCATAAAATCAGATATAGGTACTTCCAATTAAGATAATTACAAAAATAAAAATTTCGTTTTAAAAATGAACTTTATTTTCACATCAATTATATGTCAACTAAATAATTCGCGTGCAATAATCTTATCAGATAGTTATAGTTATTTTACTTCAAACTTTTCTAATTTATATAATTTTATTAAACCGTTTGTATGTTTCAAATACTAAAAGTATATGTTATGGAAACTATTTGAATATGTGCATATGTAGGTAATACAGAATTTTAAGGACATAATAAAAACGCTCGTGACTATGTTAAGATGAGTATCTGGAGTAATAGGTACTGTAAAAGTATCTATGTGGAGTTATTAAGAGTCTGAAAATTTTTGAAAAATTAAAGAGATTTGTTCAGTGTCGGCCTGGTTCTAAAGGGCCCAGGCAGGATTTTATTTGGAAGGGCCCCAGCCCCCGTACTACAAAATTTATTTATTATAATTAAATTAAATGAATCATAAATATGAAAAATGGTCATAAAAATGTAATACACATTGTATATAAGAGATTCTAAATTTGTCATTTTAAATTTTAAAAAAAAGTTAAATTTTTCTCTTATTCTAAATTTACAGGTATTCAACTTTTATATAAAAAAACTATGTATATATAAAATAAATACATTAAATATATTATATTAAAAGTCTTGTCATTTCTTTTGACGATTTTGCTATGTCATCTATTAGTTTTATTTCGTCTACATTTAAAGTAATATCTTTTTCTATAAAGCCAAAAGCATTGGTGGTTCTAAATGCTGCTGATCGAGTGGCGATCTTAATTTGGTTTTAATTACTTTTAGCTTGGAAAATACTCTTTTACGCGTGACTTGAGTTGATGGCAATGGCATTATGTATTTAAAAACTTGATACAAGTTGTTGTACATACCAGAATGACTAATACATAAACGTACATACTTACACATAAACGTAGAGTAATCAATTTCTATTTTTCTTTATCTATAGAGTATAGACTACATCGCAAGTTAACGATTTATGTCCGTATATTGGTACGATAATTAATTCGGTATTATACATAATATTGCAATAAATGCACAGAACTATAATAATACTATACAATACCTATTATAGACAGTGAATTTCGAAATAAAAATCCCCGATTCTAGGAAAAAACACCCAGACTTCAATATTAGGTACTCACATAATCACATGAAATTGATTGATTAAATGTTTTTTAAAAGCTAATTAATGTAATTATCACATTGTTAATATTTAATTATAAATAAACACAAGGTTTAGGAATAGCTATCATTAAAAAAATGATTGTATAATAAATAGTGTTCAAACATTAACAATAACATTAGGTATTTTGTTTTTGATTTGAAACAACATAGGTAAATAATATGTTAATGGTTCTTTTAAAAAAATATAGGTTAATACATTCAGTAACTATTGTTTGATAATTATTTGTAATTTGTATCGATTATTCGAAATATTTTTATTTTGTAATATTTTAAATATTGTATCTATGAGTAAAACTTGTAAAATCGACTCCTAATAATACAATCATTTCCTTGTGGATTCCTCAAAAACGATTTTAATCAACCGGCTAAATTAATCATGGCGAAAAACTATAAACAGTGTAAATATACATGAAAATATGAAATGCTTTAATTTAACCTGCAATTTCACTATGGGCTCTGGCCTAGCCGCCTAGGAGGCCTCCCCCCTATTTACGCCACTGGTGAAGTATAATAATATAAAAAGATACAACAGACTCATTATAGAAATTGAAGTAGAAATTAAACAAAATTTAAATAATATTTAGCTTTTAACTTTTAGCTTAAAGGTGTAGGTAATTTTTTTTTTT